>JAGFPH010012465.1:0-20017 GCA_018207615.1 Philaenus spumarius | reverse complement strand
TTAGTTAAAATCGTATATTGAATCACTTTGTAACATCCTGTCGCTAGTAACGATATTTGTATAAATATTTGTGTCTTCCCGATGGCGAAAAATTAACTTGAACTAAGTCCCATAGATTTTCAGTCATTCACATGTCTGATAAGTAGGGAAGTTTTTTGTCCAAAAGGGAAACTTTTAGGTTTGACTAACCTGCTTGAAATCAAAGATGGCCAACTGTTGATTTGTTTTGTGAACCTGAATAGTGGTGTTTTTTGAAGAATTTGTTACTTACTACAGATTTTACTTCATTTTTAAGGTAAGAGGCTTTATTTTCTGTCATTAACATGGCTTATGAAAAACCCATAAAACTTTAAAATAATGTAATTTTACTAGTATACACTGATAAACCATGCAGTGGAAGGCATTCAACTAAAGTATAACCTAGCTAACTTCAATAGTGACTAGTAGAAAATTAATATGTCTCTATTTTGTCATTCACATGGTACTTTAGTATGTCATTCACATGCCTTAATATGGGGCATGTGAATGACAACCTAGCCATGTGAATGACAAATGTAGGCTACCACTGTTGCTAATATTACTTTGTGTATTTGGTGCATAATTTTTATTTTTACATTAAATGGAACAATAATTCATAAAACTTTATTATTAAATTGAAACTTTATATTTATAATAGTTAAACAAATTTAGCTTGTGCAGAATATAGGTTAACTACCTAATGTATGATTTTATTAAAATTAGCCTTCTACAATAATGCTGTTCCAACAATCTATTTTTATTTGAAATAACAATGCAGAACACAGCCACTTTTATGATGAACCAAAGTTAGGTTTATGAAGTAGGTTTCACTGTATTAAATCCTCACTTGCTGGTTGCCGTATGTAAAATATTCTATACTCAACCCGCTCAAGTAGGCTACTCTTAACACTCAAATTTGTTTTAAATATAATGTAGTAGAGATTCTGATTAGGCCTATTAATAATGCTATCATTCAAAAATTTACAGCGAGTTGCTTTTATTTATTTCTAGAATTTGAAAAATGGCAAAACAAAAGAAGTTAACGGAATACGAAATAAAAGAAAGGAGAAAACTGAGAGAAAGGGAAAGAAGGAAGAGGATAAGGGATGATCCCCAGAAAAATATAGAACAAAAGATAAAAGAGAAGGAGAGGTACATTAAAAATAAGGTAAAAGGTATAGTTAAGTTAGCTGAAAATATGACCCCTAGAGAACTAAGAAACAAGCGCAAGAACTGGAAAAGAAACGCATCAGTTTACAGGAAAAGGAAGCAAAACTTGCAAGGGGTTTTGGAAGACTCACCTCCGGAGAGTGATTTAGAAGATACAAGTTCACATCATTCAATAGATGAAATGCCTCTGAAAGTACAAGAAGCGTCAGAAAATAATAACTTTAGCTGTAGTACGAGGAGTTCTGAAAAAATACTTTTCCCTAGTACACCCAAGAGTACAAAAATGCAGTGCTACCCCATGTTTGGCAATAATTCACCAGATTCAGGCCCTTCAACAAGTAACACAAATTCTTCATTGGTTAATAATTCACTTTCAAGGCAGAAGATGCAAGGAAGAAAGGCAGTGCGACGTGACCGAAGTAAGATGTACCGTGAACTTACACTACTGCGGAAAGAAAATGCTGATTTAAAAAGAAAAGTTGAGACAAACCGGAAGAAAGAATATAGAAAAAGAAAGAGGTTGACTGATACAAAAAATTCAAAAGACTTAACACCCAAATCGAAAGTTGATCATATTCTGAAGAACTGCCCTTCAGTTCCTGTTGAAGTACGCAAGACACTACTTTTTGGTACAACCCTAGAATACCAGCTGAAACATAATGCGAAAAATATGAAATCACATAAAGAAAAACAGGTTTTTGCAAAAGTGATTCAAGGTCAAATTTTAAAGAAGTATAGACTCTTAACTAAGGCTAACAATTTCATGTCTTACAAAATACTTAAAGCAAATGAGAACAGAACAAATATCTTGTACTATGATAGACATAGAAATTCTAGAAAGGCATTTGTGGAAAAGACAGTGGCAAACTTTTACCAAAGTGATGAAAACTCTACCCTATGTCCAGGAAAGAAAGATTTTATCACCAGAAAGGGGAAACGAAAACAGAAGAGGTATCTCAATAGCACTCTCATTGAACTCCATAAAAGATTCACTGAGAATAGCACTTTTAAAATCAGCTATGCACTTTTTTGTAGATATCGGCCATTTTGGGTTGTCCAGCCCAAAATTGAGGAGAGAGACACCTGCCTCTGCACTAAGCATGAAAACATGCACTTACTGGTATCTGCGGCGAATAAAGAAAATGCAATTTCAGAAGCTTCAGTTGATGAACTCATTGCAAGTTTATGCTGTAGATCTGCAAAGGAATCCTGCTATTTAAGAAAATGTAATTTATGTAAGGACAAGATGATTTTGTACAAAGAATCAATTGACATGGAAAAGGTGATTCACTACAAAAAATGGATTACCACTAAAGAACGAAGAGTTAGTGCCAAAACAAAACAGGAGATCCATGTAAAAATAACAAAAAAAGACTCTATTGAAGCTAAAGTGGGAGATTTGTGTAATATTTTAGAAAATGATATTCCAAAATTTCTATTGCACATAATGAACATCAAACACCAGTTCAATAGCTTCAATACTTTAAAAAAAGAAGTAGGTATAAGTGAAGTAATCCTTCACATTGATTATTCCGAAAACTATTCGTGCAAATATGCAAAAGAAACTCAGGCTGTACACTTTGGTGCCTCGCGACAACAAGTGACATTACATACAGGAGTAATGTACACAGCAGGGAGACAGGAATCTTTTTGCACCTTGTCGGATTCATTGCGACATGATCCTTCTGCGGTAATGGCTCATCTAATGCCTATACTGAAGAGATATCTGGATAATGATGAAAATAAACTAATAGAAACACTTCATGTTGTATCAGACAGCCCAGCTACCCAGTATCGGAACAAGAAGATATTTCACTTTCTGCTGCATTTTCTCCCTCACAAGTTTCCAAATTTAAAAAATGCAACTTGGAATTACAGTGAAGCAGGACATGAGAAGGGTGCTCCTGATGGTATAGGAGCAACTCTCAAACGAACATGTGACCATCTTATTTCCTTGGGAAGAGATATTGAAAATTTTGAGAGCTTTGTAGATGTAACTAAACAAAATACTCAGAAAATCTACCTTGAAACTGTAACAGAAAAGGAAATAAAAAAAATTTATGAGCACCTTCCAGATCTTAAGTCAATCAACTCGTTCAAAGGTTCTTTAAAGGTACATCAAGTGAGATGGCACAACTCCTCTGAAAAGCTACAAATGAATTCTTTGAGTTGTTTTAAATGTGTCGATAACCCATGTAAAGAATACCACCTTGGATCTTACACAAGTGTAGTTCCTACACTGGAAAAAAGAAAGAAGAATAAGAACCATAACTGGGATAACCAGGTAGAAAAAAGAAGAGATGTGGACACTCTACAAACCTACAAGATAGATGATTGGGTTGCTGTCATATTTGATGACATCTGGTATCCTGGTAGGTACCAATTTATTAAATTTCCATGGTTTTTAAAAATATTTTGTGTTGCTTTACAGCAGGCATTTGTTCAGTTAGGGCTTATCGCTGTTATGATATAATACCAGGTAAATTTGAGGTAGACTTCCTTTTGATGATTTTATTCAATTTTACACGAAGCAGCATTCTGATCACATAGATACTAAACTTAATAGGGACCTAAAATTATTAAATGTTAATCGGTTAGTTTTCTGCTTAATTTATTAAAAGCCTACATACAAGTATATGTTTTACATAATACAAAACAAAAAAATGTATTGTTACTTTTTCAGGCATAATAGAAGACACAAACGAAAACATGGCAACCATCAATTTTATGGCTCGAAGCGGAAATGAGCTTTTCAAAGGACTGGACACCATTAAAGGAGATAGGCATACCATTAATTTTAATGGGATCTTGAGCAAGCTATCACCTCCTATTCCTGCTTCATCAACCAAATTTAAAGTCCCTGAAAAGTCAACAATTGATAAACTGTGCGATGCAGTATTGCAAAAATCCTTTTAATTTCACTTTATAATTTTAAATTTATGTCTGTCAAATGTGATTTAACCAAATAGTTGTAATTTTTCATTTGAATAAATAATAATTAGTATTCTAAAACTGTATTTTCTTTACATGTCATTCACATGCTCATAGAAGTCATCAACATGCAACACATGTCATTAACATGCTCCCGTTTGTCATTAACATGCCCCCGTTTGTCATTAACATGCCCCCGTTTGTCATTTACATGACCATAAGAAAATACAAATCCAAATATATTATAAAATTCTAAACTTTAAGCTATGCTGATATTATATTATTATTAAATACCACTTAAAGTACTTGGGTGATTTTTTTCAAATTTTTAAAACAATATTAAAATATTGAATTTTAGATACTCTAAAATATCCTGTAATTGTAGAATCACCCATACATAAAATTAATTTTTATCAATATATAGGCTATAATATTTTCTCTAATTCTTACTTTTAGTAATTATCACTGTAATCACTTAGTATTCAGTAATACTCTACTATTATTGGGTCAACTTGAAATTTTATGATATTTTAGTTAGAGAATATACGTATTGAACAAGAATTAACGAAAAGAAAAAAAAACTACATGTCGGAAACGTTATACATAGACAATAATTAATATACTAATTTATATATGTTTATAAATTGGAAGTATACATGACTAAAGACTATAAGTTAGAACTTCAGGCTATTTGTTTTATGCTTGCGAATGTATTGAACAAAAACCATAGAAATAACAAAAAACTAAATGTTGGAAACCTTGTAGTCCACGCTCCTTTTATCAGATTTGAGTCTTGCTTTCAATCAGTCTTATACGTATTGGTGTCTTGTTCTAAAGTGAATCCGTTTCTTTGTGAAGTTTGTAGTAATAGAGATAACTAGTTTCTCTATGTTATCGTTAGTTATTGTTCAGTATATATGCAAGAATAAAAAAAAATAGCCTGAAGTTCTAACTAGTCTTTAGTCCAACTTATAGTATGTTCTCAATTTGTAATCATATATAAGCTATTATATTTATTAATTATTTATTATTTAAACCTGTAAAGCAATGAGTGCTTTCGTGTTAAAGGATTCAATTTAACATATAGGATTCAATATACTAGCTTATATATGTTTCCAAATTGAAAATATTCTATAAGTTGGACTAAAGACTATAAGTTAGAACTTCAGGCTATTTTTTTATGCTTGCGAATGTATTGAACAAAAACTATAGAAATAACAAAAAACTAAATGTTGGAAACCTTGTAGTCCATGCTTCTTTTATCAGATTTGAGTTTTGCTTTCAATCAGTCTTATACGTAATGGTGCTTATATATATGCGTGCACAATTGTATATAGCCTTTACAATTTTTAATGACATTTCAATATGTGTTCTGTGGACCATGATTGGTGCTCATTGACTACTCCCGACCTTAGATCTCACCATAAGAGTCACTGCAATTGTTCATATTTCCTATGGAAATTCGCTAATAAGAAGGAACCCAGAACTAGAATTCTAGAAATGAGGTGTAAAAAAACAAAAAACAAAAATTTCTAAAATGAGACAAAACACTGTCATCATGCACAAATACACACAAAGAATTACAGATGACCGAGACACAAAAGTCTGAAAAGAGACTTATATTTTAAATCAGATAACACAATTTAGAGTAAACAACTGTTTTTTTCTTTGTTTTTTTCTCTTTAGCCTTATATGGCTTGGCACCGATCCATACCATGCAGCCCGTTTCTTCCTTGGGATTAAAACCTTCAAATTGAAATTAAATTATTTCCTTTCGTCCACAATACGCAAGACTACTATAAGCATAAAAAGTCCACTTGAACAAAATTTGTCACTGAGTGAGTTCCGACTTCATTGTAGAAGTTTGTAACGGAACTGAAAAAATAACTGTCTTTTAGGGTCCTGGCACGGGCTAGTAAAACCTCCACCAAGTAAAATGCATGCTTTACAAGGAAAGGTTTTAATGCAAAGCACTTCCTTTATATTGTTTGGCAACCTGTTGTACAATTTGAGACCAGAATAGCGCACCATGTCCTCGAACAACTTTAGTGTACTAACTGGGTATGGAAGCATTTGCCGCCTCTTGGAATATCCCTGCTTGTATTGGTCGACACCCATATAATTGCTTCTAAAAAAGAGCAGAAAATTCAGGATGTATAGAGAAGAGTTAAAAATTTTAATTTTTTAAATGAATTTCTACAAGATTGCCTACCTTTTAAATTATACAAACTATTCTTATAATTCTCTTTTGAATAGACAAAATATTTCCAGGCTATACCAAGTTCTCTCAAAAAGCAACACCATATCTCAGGTCAGATTACACATATAAAAAATATACTGTTTTAATTGTATCCGGACTGGAAGTACATGAAATAGTACATAGTGCGAAGCAAGCTGAATTAAGTTTATTTGGAATAAAGGTATAATGTGATATCAGTTTGTTTTCATCAATTACCACTCCCAGAAATTTTAACGAGTCTGTAAGTTACTTGGTTCTAAACGATTAATTGAAATTTTGTCTTTTAATAGTTTACAACTGCATTCGAATAACATGGTTTTATTTTTATTCAGTTTTAGACCATTTGCCAAAAGCCAATTTCCTGCCATAATCAATGATGAATTAGCGTAACCGATTTTCTAGTTTAGTATTATTTTTCCCATAAAATGTTAAAGTGGTGTCATCAGCAAAACTGGATATTTTTTGTTTCCCCAATAATTTAAGGCAGGTCATTTATGTAGACCAAAAACAGCAAAGGACGCAATATTGATCCCTGGGACCAATGGCGGATTACGAGCTCATTTGTCCTTAGGCACTTATCAGTTCGCAGCTCCCACTACAACTTGCATGATGGGTACTAAGTTAAGATCGACTAAAATATGAAAAAAACGGGCTGATAAAATTTGTGTATACATTTAACCTATGACATTAATTGGTAAAATGTTGTATAACTGGTAATCATAATAGTGGTTTTTTTTTCGTGCTGCAAGAATTTTTTTTAAATTAGCCAAATATACTGGAATTTAGTGTTTGCCCAATCCAAAAGTGTTCAATTTATTTTTATAGGAAAGGTCCAAAGAATTCAACTAAAAAATTGTTTCATGTAAAACTTTAAAAGTTATTAGTTCAGAAAACGCAAAATGTTTAATAACGGGAAAAATTTAATTTTATTCATCCTACATTACAAATAGTAGGCCTAAAACATTTTTGTATTTTTTCAAAATAAACAAAAGTTTTGTAATTTATTTCTGAATAGAACTGTATAAAAACATATACAGTATCAAAAATTTGTTTTAGAAAAAAGTTTTTATGTACCTACTTCACGACCATTTGCAAAATACAAAGGCCCCTTGGAGCTTGCGGCCCCTAGACTGTGCCACTGCCTGGGACACACTTCGAGAATATTTCTTAAGAAGAGCAGTGCAATCCATAAGAGTCTATGCATTCATAAGATTTTACTGGCCCTTGCCTTTCTTGCCAAGTTTGCAAAATTTTTGGGAAAATGTTAAAGCAAAATGAGATTAACAAGTAAAACGTTTTAGTTGTTCTGTAATTTTATTTAAATTTCATGTTTTTTAAGTTTACATTTGTAAATAC
Source organism: Philaenus spumarius (assembly GCA_018207615.1). Lineage (NCBI taxonomy): Eukaryota > Metazoa > Arthropoda > Insecta > Hemiptera > Aphrophoridae > Philaenus > Philaenus spumarius. The sequence goes on along the minus strand of JAGFPH010012465.1, from coordinate 12,303 downwards.
TAGAAAAGTTGTTGTTACTAAGTTGAAACTCTTATCATGTCTTTTTGGACACACGGTTTAGCTTGCATTTAATTCTCAAGCGTTTAAAGTTCAACTGTAGTTCTTTACATTTTAAGGATCTGTTTCAGCTTACAAAACTAAATACTGTATATAAATTTTTACAGATTACAATTTCGCACCCTTGTGAGAAGATACAATTGTGACTTATGTTTTACACCCATGATAATGGCAGATTCTTATGTGCAGTCCGAGAAAGCAAGAGCTAATGAATTTAGCACGGATAAAGGTATTCAATATTTTATATTCAAAATTACTTTAGTTTTTTATGCTATAGGTTATTATGGTTATTTTATTACTAGGCCATTTACAGTGTTTCTAAAAAAGGTAAATGTGGACAAAACGTGCGAACTCCAAAATTTTTGCATAAATTGCTTTTAAGTGAGCTGAATAGTAAGCACCTAAGTTTCCCCCGAATATAACCTTGAGCTTTTTTTTGTTGTTAACAATTATATTATATGTAATTATATAAACTTTTTGTGATGAATTTTCATCCGCGTTGTTTGAAATAAACAAAATTTAAATAGCTTGTCGTAATAAAAAGTTATTAACAAAAAACCCTTTTTTAATTAACAATTAAATTATGTGGCCCCTGTTTGGCCTAGGAACATGCGGTTTTGATGTAGTTTGAGCCCACAAATTTGTTTTTATATATTTCCAAAACTGTTGCAAAAAACTAAATAAAACTTAATTTTTACCGTTTTGTAGAATTTGATGGGCCTTTTTGCGTTTGGTGCCGCTGCTCCGCATAGGCACAATATTGAAAGTATTAAACTTTCATAAACAATTGGAATATAATTTTTAGAATTCATAGCGATTGAGTATCCGCGAGTTAATTACAACGCGAATAAAATTATTCATAACCAAGTGACAGCAACATCTCGCGTGGTGGGGGGAAGGTGCACGCTGATTGGCCGAGGCGCGCTTATTTAAATAATTTATCACCCGGTAAGTTAGCCTATATTAGTCATCCTTAAATGATTAAATTTATAATTTTTTTAATAATAAATAATCAGGATTTTTGTTTAGGAATGTATGGTATTGCTATAGTAAATTAATTATTTTTAATTATTTATTTTTATAACGTGTACGTTATATAAATTTACACGTACATTTTCATATTATACATTTCATTTTGTATTACAACTTTTTTTTTGCGATGCAAAAAATTGCACGAATATTGAAATATTAATGCAATCTTTTTCGCTTTTGTGGTGTGTGATCGGCCACTTCAATGGGAGGAGTCACTAGACGAATATTTTCGTCTTCATCCTCCGAAGACGAACAGTACTCCGAAATATCTGATTCAATGTCATCGAAATTGATGACATCATCATTTATTTCTGAAGGATTGTCGGCAAAAATATCATCGACGCTTTCGATTATCCGATTATCATCCAATAAATCACATTACAGGGGCTCTATTTCTACGTTCGCGCAATTTTTTCCATCGCAAAAATTACAAATTGATGTACATTTTAAACCTAATTTTCTGCACGAACATCTAGAGCCACAAGTTTTTACATGTGCAGGAAATGAGTTTTAATATTTGTAACAATTCAAAATATACCATAAAATTGTTAATAAGTCAAAAGAATTACACATTACTGTATTTCAACTAAACACACATGAGTGCGAGAGAGACAGAAGACTGATAGTAAAAATCATTCAGAAACGATCCGACCGACGGATCTAGCGGACGGAATCACAAGCAACAAATTAACAAGATTCTAAAACACCCGACTTTCGATAACATTTTACGTAATTAATAATATTTCTCGACCTCGTATCCCTATCTTTCCTTTATCAAAATTCATCTAAATTAACCAACCAATCCATCCAAATTATAAGATTAACTCCATCAACAAGCAATCGACCGAAATTCACTTTTTTAATCCACTTGAAACAAGACCGGCACACTAAAATCTAGGCCATATCAGAAGTAGAATCATTAATCCTAAGAGAACCAAAATTTAAATAAAAAAATGAAGAACACCGTCAGATAGAACGAAAGATTCTACATCAAAAATGTCTTTGGTAAAATTTCATAGGAAATACCGTTAAGCCATAACAATTCACCGAAAGTCGACAAAACAACGGCTAAAGATAGATAGATGTAGGACATGTTTATTAAGCCCCGCCCACAGTCACGTGACCGCTTGCAGCGCGGAAATCCCAGTTTAAAAAGCCAAATGTATAGTTTTAATTGTAAATAGTAGATGTTAGAAAATAATGTGTACAAGGAGCTATTTTTGGTAATTTCATGCAATTTTCTTATTTAATCAATTTCTTTTTAATTTTACTATTCAATATTAGTTGTAAAACAAAATTATTCCATAATTCAGTCAAAACGACACCAAATAAATACACTACATTTTAAATTACACTTTTTTGTACAACAATCCAAACCCCAGAAGATACGAAATTCACCAGGCCTTATGTACCCATTTCCTGAAGGCCCAAAGCAAGCCAGTTTGGATCCCAGGATTTTAATTGTTGAAGAGACGCCTAAAGCCCCGTTCCCACGGCCTGTCGTCTGTAAGGCCTCGTCTGCCGTCAACCAGATAACAGGTCGTGGGAACAGATTGCCTGTGTACGCCTGACGTACGGACAGGCCGTCCGGGCCGGCCTGAACAGGTCCCGTACAAAATGGGAAAAAAGGCGGCACTACAAAGGCCTGTGGTCGGAGTTGAGGCGGGCAAGTCTGGTCCGAGGCATCGTTCCCACGACCTGATAGATGCCAGACTAGACGAGAGTTTCCTCAGACAAGCTGAGTCCGTCACAACGTTAGCAATGGAGTGGACAAACGAGGTCATTATTGAGTTTTTAGATCTTTATGAGGCTGAACCCGCAATTTGGAACCCCCTAAATGAGAACCATAGGGATAGGAACTAAGTTTACGATGCGTGGAAGCGCATTCAGGCGCAAATTAGCATTGAGTGTTCGTTGAAGGATTTAAAACGAAAGAAGGAAAACTTAATGTCAACGTTTAGGAAGTTGTCCTCAAAAGTTAAAAAAAGTTCTACAACGGGCAGTGGAAGTTACGAAGTGTACAAGCCGGAATGGTTCGCTTACGATAAAATGGCCGCCTTTTTGCACACTGTTTACGCAGCAAGGGGAACTGCAACTTCTGAGGTAAGAAATAGGCCTACTTTGCTTAGTTGTAATAGATTACTTTCACTTTGGGAACCTGTGTCTATCAAATATATTTGTCCATAATGGCATTTATTTCACATAACATTAACCCTAGCACTGCATTTATCGGCACTCGCCAAAACTTCATGTTTGAACATGAACAAAATAAAAGAGCATGTAAGTTCATGTCCAAACCTGAATTTTTTGCTATTGTCATTTTTACTTGCGAATAAGTCGTAAAGTATTGTTCTAAATTCTGTATATTCTGGTCTAAATAAATATGTGTTCGTATTTCTGTGTAGTATGATTTAAAGTATCGTACGTAACTCTCCTGGCAAGCTATACCATTGGCTATACCGTGTTCGCACGGCAAAACGCCACTTACCGAGTTATTTTTATAATATACTATCATATTTATTTTATTCTTATTACCACATTTTTACTGCATTAGGACAGAAATAAATACTGCAATGGGTAAAAGTAAAACGTATAAGGCAGAAAAGAGCTTTAATAATTGAACATATAATTGTTAAGAAATATTTATTTGTGTATTATTCGTTAGTAAGGTAATTTTCTGGAAAGAGCTAGAAATTTTTAAAAATTGTAAAAGTAAACTAAAAACTCTTAAATTGTTTAACAAATAACTACACACATTGTCATTGCTAAATATGGATAACAAATCCATTCCTCACTTAACAGTACTTGTCTTGCCAAGACAACTTTCCGCTTGTAATAAAAAATTCAGCAAAAGATGAGCGAATTTCCTTAGCTATTGCACCTGGTTTTCTGGGCGTCCTTTTTGTACTCATGAATGAAGTCATGTCACTTTGGTCATGCCTCCATGTTCCTGGGACAAGTATTCCGTCAGTTTCAGTATCAAAAGTACCTGGAGGAGTATAAATTGTGGCCGATGACCGACTCTTCCTTAAGAAGTTATGTAGCAGTATGCATGTTAAAGTCACATTAGTAACTTTATCGGGGTCCAACAGCATTGGTTTTCTGAAAACTCTGAAAACTGAAGCCATTATTCCAAAAACATTTTCAACTACACGTTGTGCACGACACAACCTATAGTTAAACACTCTTTCAGCACTTCCTTTTTGTAAGATACCGGGGAACGGCTTCATCAAATGGCAACTTAGTGCAAAAGCAGAGTCACCTAGAAAGACACATGGCAACACTTTGTCTGACGAAGGCAACTGCCTATCCTTCGGAATATTAAGCTGCCCTGTTTGCAGCTTTGAAAAAAACCATGAGTTGTTGTAAACTCCTCCATCACTAATGCGACCTTGACAACCAATGTCAACATAAGTAAAACAGTAATTTGAATCGACTACGGCAAGGAGTACTACACTGAAGTGCCCCTTGTAGTTAAAAAACTCTGTGGCAGAATTTGGTGGGCACTGTATCACGACGTGTTTCCCATCAATTGCTCCCAAACAGTTTGGGAAATTCCATTGCATCTCGAAATGTTTGGCAATGTCCAGCCACTCATCCTCATTCTGTGGTAACTGAAAAATAACAATGAGTTACAATTAATTATAACACATCATGTTACATCTAAATTCTAGTTTCATAATTAATTATATGGGGTGTTTCTAAATTACATTCAGAAACTTATAATTATTATAATAATTTATATCTCTGGAACGGTTTAACGTAAATCAATTTACGAAAAACTACAAGATACAAAAAATTTGCAAAATTTCATTTCCTGAAGAACATTGGTGTAACGTTAATTAAGATTGGACTATAAATATTTGATCAGTTAAAAATTGTTAACCGAAATACATGCTAATTTTGTGGAAATTATAGGAAAATAGCATGTATTTTTGTGAAAAAATTACAACTGATTAGTTATTTATAATCCGATCTTAATAAACGTTACACCAATGTTTAGAAAATGAAATGTTGCCAATTTGTTGTGTCTTGTAGTTGTTTTCGTTATTTTTTGGTTTTTAAGATATTAAACTTAGAATAATAAAAATGGACGCCATTTTAAAATTTGTCAACCAAATGAAGTCATTATTATTCCACTATTTGTAGAATTCATTACATTTGTGGAGATATCCGTTTTGGGACCCCCTGAGTCCAAAAAAGTGTTTTTACAAAATGTCTGTATGTATGTCTGTATGTATGTCTGTATGTCTGTATGTCTGTATGTATACAAAGCTAGAGAGAAAACTATTCGATCGATTTCAACCAAATTTGCACCAGACATGTCCAGTACGCCTGTATAGATGCACGAAAAAGGGTTTTGAACAATTTTGAAAAACAACCCCCTTTTTTGCCAAACGATTTTGATAAAATTGGGCTTATTTGTAGCCTTTAATGTGCCCTATCATATACAGAAACCCGCATCTTTCTAAAAATTCTCGTTTAGCTAATAATAATAATAATAACTGGTTTGGGGGTTTTTTGGCCATAAAGCGGGTTGTTTTAAAAAAAATTCAAAACCATTTTACGTGCATCTATGAAGACCTAATTGACGTGTTTGGTGCAAATTTTTTCGAAATCGATCGAATAGTTTTCTTTCTAGATAATAATAATAATAATAATAATATTTATTAGTTAATCTCAAACTTTAATAAAAAAACTCTCCTACCCCACCCTACAAGTCACAGTGAATCTGTTTAGTAATTTAAATGTATTTGTGAGAAAGTATGTGCCAGTTCCTGGTACCGTTTATTTAGTCTAAAATGGCAAAAAAAAATTAAGTGTGTTTCCAAAATAATGTTGCTAATCACTGACACACTTTAACGATATAGCTATTGGTAATGGTAGCATAAACAATACTTACATTTTACGACTTTTGTTTTATGAATCCATCCACCAACGCCTCTTTCTCTTCCCAACTTTTTTTAGATATTCTCCACTGAAAGCCACATAACATGCTGCGGCACACGCAACTATTTCATCACTATCCAACTCACTCATAATTTTATTAAAACATACACTCACGCCTGTTCGAATAGCGAATGACATCAATGTAGGAGTGCAGGCCGCCCTGCCAGGCCACTGCAGGTCTTTCTAGCCGCGCCGCCTTCACAGGTCACGGGCCGTCGGAACGGTCCTGTCCGATGAGACACAGGCGACACGCTATCCGTGTTCCGACATCGGGCCGCCTATCGTCTGCGAACACTCGGGACGTGGGAACGGGGCTTAAGAAGCAAGACGTATGACCAACGCTCTCCAATAAACGATTTGAATTGAAGATTTTTAGTGCTAAAACTTTGTAAACATTTCATAAATAACTTACCTTATCTAAAGTGAAGTATAATAATCCTTAATAATCATTTAAAAATACCACAATAAGAAGAAGAAGTTATAAACTGGGTGAGATCTATCCATAGGCCTATAATTACTTACATGAATTAACTCTATCTATATTTCAAACCATCCATCAGTGAAAACTTGAATATTATAAATTTTGGAAAGACTTTATAAAATATCTTTCTAAGAAGAAATTGTTTGGACCATCAACATAAATTTAACTTCGCTATAACTTCCCCTTTTTATACACCTACATACACTTACATTTTAACCCATTGTACTATTTTCCTTTTTCATTTTTTCAATTTTCATATTTATCTGTAATAACTGTTTTAATCATTAATTCTGTTTCAATAATAATAATATTGGGAAAAGTCGGCACTGACCCCCCGAGATATTAAGAGTATTAAAAAAAAAGACTATAACGAACCTTTGATTTTGATTTAACTTATTTTGTGAATAATTGTATATATATATATTTTAATTTTTCGATTTTCAATTAAAGAAGTTGTTAAAATTGTAAACTTGCTTTGTGTTTTTGAATTGCATCAGTTATCTAATAGTATTGTAATTTAGTTTCACAACGTGGGCTATTCGATTTGATAATTAAAATAAATTGAAGTGTTTTATATTTTGTCGGGTGATAGTTGCTTATTCACGTACACTGGGATTAATCCGTCCGGAGATACTTCAAAACCCCATTCAAATGGGTTGAGAGAATTTCCTTCTCAAAATATATATATATAGCACATGTTTGTGGAAATAGCTATATATTATCAGATTTCACGAACACATAATAAACAGATCCGAGACTCGAGCAGGAACAGGCGTGTCTGAGCGCCCCGGCCAATCAGCGAGCACCTTCCCGCCTCCACGTGAGCGGTCGTTGTCAAGCGGCAATACATTATTTTATTCGCGTTTTAATTAACTCGCGGATACTTGATCGCTATGAATTTTAAAAATTATATCCAAATTGTTCATGAAAGATCAATACAGATTCTTTAAATCATACAGATTCTTATTGTTTTTGTACTTTTCCCAAATATTGTGTCCATGCGGAGCAGCGGCACCAAACGCAAAAAGGCCCATAAAATGTTCCCTGTTTAATCTATTGGGACATTTTTTTAAAAATGCTGGTATTTGATTCTTCTTTAATTTGCAGCAAATTGTGATTTAATACAATCAAAATTGCAACAGTTATTAATAAAAACCAGTTTAAAAAAACACATTTTTCGACAAAATGGTAAAAATAAAGTATTTTAAAAATTGTTAAAAATACAAAACCATATGATTATAAAAATATAAAGTCTTATGAAGAGTTTAAGACCTGAAACATCAAAATTTTTAATCAGCAGCGAGGTCATTCAAAAAAAGTTAGTTTTTTTTTAGTTTTTGGCAATAGTTTTGGGAATATATAAAAACAAATTTGTGGGCTTAAACTACATCAAAATACTCACCTTTTGTCGAAAACCGCATGTTCCTAGGCCAAACAGGGGCCTTGTAAGTTATTTGTTAATTAAAAAAGGATTTTTTGTTAATAACTTTTTATTACGACAAGCTATTTAAATTTCATTTATTTCAAACAATGCAGTTGAAAATTCCTTACAAAAAAGTATATAGCTATTTTTTTACTACTTATTATACTTTTTGAGTTATTTCCAAAAAACGGTAATTACATATATATAATTGTTAATAACAAAAAAAGCTCAAGGTTATATTTTCAGGGGATACTTAGGGGCTTACTATTGAGCCCATTTGAAAGCGATTTATGCAAAAATTTCGGAGTTCGCACGTTTTGTCCATCAAAAATGCACTGCAAATGGCCTGTACTTGTTTTAGCTTAGTTTATCTACACATCTATACATATAAATAAAATTGAAGTATCTGTCTGTGATTTCAAAATATAAGCTTTTTTAAGCTCATATGGTTAATTCACCCATTACCAAAACCTAAATACATATTTATACATTTTTTGTCTGTCTTTTTGTTTGTTTTGCCGGGCTAATCTCTGGAATGACTAGACCGATTTTAACGAAACTTTCATTAAATTTAGAGGACTCTTCAGAGAATATTTTAGGCTACCTTTTATTCCGAAAATATTTAAAATTTCTGTTAAAAAATTGAAAAAATTATAGACAAAATTAGGGATTTTGTGGAAAAATGTTGGGGATATTGCGTGTCTATTTCGATCTGTCTTACATTATGTACAGGTCACCACCAAACAAGTGCCTCTGTCCTAATCAATCATCATTTCCGTAAAAACTACCATTAAAAAATTATGAACAATATTAGGGATTTTGTGGTTTGCATTGGCATTACCATATGTCACCGCACGGTTTTCGAACGAAGCGAGCTGGGCAGAGCCCCTAGTCTATACATATAAATAAAATTTAAGTGTCTATTTGTGATTTCGAAATAAATACTTTTACTAAGCTCATATGGTATTCACACTTTACCAAAACCTAAACTTGTATTTTTAAATTTTTTGTCTGTCTGTTTGTCTGATCTAATCTCCGGAATAGCTGAACCAATTTTGATTTAAATACAGTACATAAAACGTAAGAGAAAAATTACAAATTCAGTTGTATTTAGTCACAAATATAATCACAATTTGTACTTTCTACACTAAAAAATGTATGAAAAAGTTACAAAAATCATCAATTGATTAACCTGCGATAACATGTTACATGATAACTCGCATGGTGAGATTTTTTTCACTCTACAAAATTGGTTAAAATAATACAAAAACATATGTGTACATCAATTTTAATTTTACAAAATTTATTTTTTTGGTTAACTGAATAGAAATCTTACATTTTGTAATAAAGATTTGTTTTAAGGCACAATAAAAAAATCCAAACTTTATTTACATTATTAACTTTTTGCTATACAGACACACTAATCTGAATCTTCTTCATCACTCATGTAGCAGTTGTGGCAAGTGAATGTCTGTTTCTTAGTGTGCTCCTTGCACAATAGTTTTTTACATGAACAACATTGATTGTATTTGTATTGATTTTTCTTTGCAGGGCAAAATTCACTCTTAGGTTTTGCTCTTTCTCGACGACAGTAGGTTTATGTCGCCTCCACTCCCGCAGACTGATAAGGCAACTGATAATAAAGTTGGAATCGAAGCTCTTTTCTCATTGAAATTTTTGATAAGTGACAAAGCTAATTCTTTGATAAATAATCTTCTGGTTAGTTTCTTTGAAGTATTAAAACTAAATATAATTTGTCCATTTATTGTAGCTAGATTTAGGAGTTCACATAAAACATAAGGTACTCTGTTACTAATTCAGAGTCCATTATTTGACTCTTTGCCATAAGCAAAGAGACAGCTGGAAAGTAGACGCTTCTTTACATGTGTGATTTCTGGTGGTAGCTGAGTCTTGTTTTTTTTTTTAAGAGTCCCAACAGCTATAGTTCTGTAATTTCAGAATATATCATTAGCTAATGGCACCGATGTATAATAGTTATCAATGGTTAGATTCCTATCTAAATTCAATATTGGCATTGAAACTCGTTTGACAACGCTGGCAACATCATTATCAATCTGAAAACTGCCATTTGGTTGCTTACCAGCATAGGTTTGAATTTTCACAGTAAAGTAGGTTTTTTAATCACACACAGCATTTTCTTCTTCAAGCAGCCAAGTAGCAACAGTTCCGTACTTATACATTATCAAAAATGTTACTTGAAAAGCAAAATATATAAATTGTCTTAAACACTAAACAAAAGGACTGACTGTTTCAAAAATATAATATTTACAAACTAAAATTAGCAGTAGGCCTACCACTCACTAAGTGTACAGCAGAACTTAGTATCAGTACATATATGCTCTTACTAACAAGGAAAGTAATACCAAATAATCAATTATATATAAAAAAAAACTTACTAGATACTAACAGGATCACTCGCGTAGTGAGGACAAACTTATCTGAAGCAGTGATGTGGTTGCTCGCATGGTGAGAATAAGACTGATGGCATGAGAGGGGGAACGTCCCCCCAAAGACAAACTTACATCGTATATGCTCGCATTCGTTTTCAGATATGCCCATTGAAGAATACAAGGCGCCGTTCGATTATATTTCAATTAGTTACAGAATTAAGTGAAAAATTGCATATCCATGAAGTTTTTTCACACCACGGGAGTTACGGCGGGTTAAACAACAGTGTAAATGAACAAACCTATAAACCTATAATGAACTTAACCTATAAAAAACTACAAAATTTTAAATAATCAAACTCAAACATTATTTAAATTACACCAATCTGTACTTTGTATATACCAAGAAATAGAAAGTAAAAATAAATAAACAAACCTATAAGAATAATAATGAAACCGACTATATAACCCATCCACACCTATTTTCCTGTTGATTAGTTTGGGATTGTTACCCTTAAACTTTCGACCTGGAACTAGGCAGTATTGAGGTGGATACCTAGTCGTAGAGGATACAAGGATTTGTATACTGATATTAAAATTTCGAAATGTAATGGACCAATAGTAAACATGTTTTATTTACAATTAATATGCAAATAACCGATCAACATTATATTGCCCATGAAATATTTATAAAATTTTGCAAAATAAAAAAGAATCTAGATTTTTGACGTTGTAATGGTTATTATCTCAAAAAATACAATTCTGGCTGTAAACCGGTGTTTGGATACAAATAGCGTCCATTATATTTGTAATTAAAGTTGCTATGCCGCCTTTGATCATTTAAAGCAATGAATTAATTTAGAGAAATTTTTTTGTGATTTTTGAAATCATAGCAGCACAAACATGGTTATAACTCCAGAACTACCGCATTTTCAAAAAGGAATGGGTTTAAATCATCTAAAAACTTTATAGTAAAAGAACTTACAACTGAAATGTTTATGAAATTATTTAAAATATTTTGGAAAGTCTAGATTTAAAATTTTATAACAGCACAAAAGTTGTTATAACTTGAGAAATACTGCGCCAATTTCATATAAGTTTTTTGATTTAGGATTCAAATCATCTAACAATTTTTTAATTATAGAAACGTAGGCTGAACATTTTAAGCAACAACATAAATTATATAGAGTAATCGGGATGTTTGACTTTTTAGAAGTACAAAAATCGTTATGACCGAGAAATACTGTTCTGATTTTAAAAAGTTTTACAGTTGGAATAGTGTTTAAGAAAAATAATTATGTTGTATACTTTTATGGCATAATGTAAAATATATTTTACATTTCTGACGAACTAAGTTACTTTAGAAATAAAGCATTGCTACGATATTTATTATTATATAACTTATCAGAACCTATTAATTTTTATTCATTTGTTGATTAAGATTTAATCAAATATTTATTGCTTGCTGAAAATTAACATTATAATGTCTTTTTAAGAGTTTTTACTGTTTATGTTGGAGAATACCTAAGTGAAATGAAGTATTTGGTATATAGACCTAGTTTAATAAAATTAACAAATTGTCAAGCAGTTATATCCTTGTTTTTATTCACAAAGTCACTATAAATCTTCTTAATACGATACTAGTTATTAAGAATTTGTAGTTTCTAGAATAATGAATCTCATCAATCAAATCTGCTGTTTATTCACTAAATCTGAATCAAAATATTACAATGAAAATATTTGTACAAATTGTATATTATGTTATTAGCCAAGCCCAATTTTAGATAAACTAGTTCTGCCTAGGCCTAACTAGATTGTCCTGAGAGTGTCAGGACAAATCAGATTGGCCTAGATTTGGTCAGGACTAACTAGTTTATCCAGCAGTGTAAATATTCATTCTTCTTCATTTACAACTTTTTTTATATATATGCCCTACGTTGTAGGATCCAAAT
>JAGFPH010012464.1:15505-30137 GCA_018207615.1 Philaenus spumarius | reverse complement strand
TCTTTGTGTTTGTTTTCATTTTGTTAACCTAACCTAAAAAAACTGTTGAAGAGATGGTTGCTGTGGTAATGAATCATAAATGCATTCAATAAACGTGTGTTGGTTCCGTATAGGCCACACCTAGAACTATGTTGCTAAGCTTTGATTCCAATCAGTTGTTTTATCTGTTATAAGGCTGGGAGAAATAAATTTCGTTGTTTGATAATGTTCAACCCTTAAAATCAATATTTTGCAAAACTATTTCTTAGTGCACGTTTAAATAGTGGTATGATGGCAGCCTGAAAACATTACATTTCTAGTCAACGTAGGTGTGACAGTACGTTGGTTATGAATCTGACAGTCTTATATATACAACACTTCTTGTCTATACTAATATTATAAAGAGGTAAAGTTTGTTGTTTGTATGTAGGGGGTAATCTCTGAAACTACTGAACCGATTAAATAAATAGTTTTACTAATAAAAAGCTACACTATCCTTGAGTAACTTAGGCTGTAATTCATTTCGATAAAAATCTTTCTTTATTTCAATATTTCTAAATTTAGTCGGAAAAAATTCTTTGGTTAGGCCTATATTGATAAACCAACACATGTATTTACATTTATTACCATAGCAACCAATAAAATTTAATAAAATAGCTATTTGCTCCAATAGTTTCATTAACAGCTGATTTCAAATTTTAAAGCAATTATTTTTGTATTTATAGCTTTTAGGTTAGGGTTTTAAAGTGTAGACCTGAGCCATGCTGGTACTTTTAACCTTTATTATAACTGATGTTATAAAATATACGAAATAATTTTATTTGAACATTTAAAATTATTTAATATCTTAGTTTTGGGGTTATTATTAATTCTACACCTTTATTATAAAGAAAACATAACATGATTATGTGTTTAGAAGGTTCCAACGGGGTTGGCGTGCGAAACACGCATGGTTTTCCTTAGTTTTATATATACAGATTAGACTTATATGGTATATCCTAGAAAAGCATACATTTGAACAAGGGCAAAAGTTTGTTGGTCATAAAAGTTGTGAGATCAAACATGTGGACAGTAGAATATTTGTTTATCTTGGTGGATCAAGGTCTCACCGGACCATATCAGCCGCCCGTGTATTCTAAAGGTGCGGCTATACATACACGTCACGTCACGTCACGTCACGTCACGTCACGTCCCGTCCACTAACGTCATTTTAGGTAGGGTGGCTATACATACCCGTCACGTCACGTCACGTCACGTCACGTCACGTCCAGGCACAAAAAGTAGCGCGCGCACATCTTGGCTTTTAATACCTATATCTTGAGATTCATTTTGACCTAGGTAATTTTTACTAATTAAGTAAAACAGCCAACCTAGCTTTTTTACAATAAATTTGCTGTAATTTTATCATTATTTTGTGCTTTATAACTGAAACACAAAGTTAGTTTCAGTTGTAGTCAACTGTCAATATATTTCCAAGTTAAACTTTTGTTATACAATTATTATTATTATCAATGTTATCTTGACTTTATAAGTGAGCCTCTAAACCGCAGTAATAGAGTTATAATTTTAGATTATAAAGTTATTATAGTAGTTATAATAGTAATGTACATACTAAATTTATATTGATTCATAAATTTGTGGAATTCATTTTAATTGCAATTTCTTCCCAGCAGTAGTTCCTCCTTACGTTATTCATGTATAAATTGTGAGAAGGGTCAAAAAGTTCTTTGAAGTCTTGCACTAAAGTTATCAAATACTCGTCGTCCATGGTTGACGCACAACAAAACACTATGTTACTGAAGGAACGACACACAAGAAACAGGTGAACAGACACACTTCACCCCTTGAACTGATAAGGTGCAATATTTTTGTTTATCTCTGTTATGGAGCCAACAAATATAGTCAAAAAACATTCAGCTATACCAACGATGTTTCCCGACTGTGCGCGGACAAAGCCGAAGCGGAGATAAATGACGTCGCTTGACGTCGCTTGACGTGACCCCTGGCTATACATACCCGTCACGTCACGGCACGTCACGTCACGTCACGTCACGTCACGGCACGGTATGCTCTCTAGAGCATTCGAATATTTTCTGGACGTGACGTGACGTGACGTGACGTGACGTGACGGGTATGTATAGCCACCTCCATTTGATTACACAGGGAGCATACCTCTGGAAAAAAGACGGGACGTGACGTGACGTGACGTGACGTGTATGTATAGCCGCACCTTGAATCTAACTAATTGAAAGCCTGAACTGATCCAACTATCAAAATCATATATACTCGTTTATCCCAGCAAAGATTGTATTGTTTTAAACCCGGCAAGTTTTTTTATTGGCAAGAGAGTTAAAAAAATCTTACAAATAATTCGACCACGCAGCTGAACCGCTGACGTGAGTTGAGCAAATTTCCAAAATTAAGTTTATATGCCTATGTTTTAGGGTTTCAACCAACAATTTTTGAAATAGGTCTACTCACGAAGGCGTCGAACAGGTGTTTGTGTGTACGCAATATATTAGTAGAATTTGTTTGCGCCTAGTGGCCTCGCGAGTTTGCACCACTTGGCTTCGAACCGGGTACTTTTATGGTATTTTACTTTTTGGTCGATTTTGGGGGAACCAAGCGAGCTATAAGGTCGCGTAAATAAACAAAATGTTCAGAATAACATCCTACATTTATATTTTTAGGGAAAACTCTAAAAAAATTTAATTTTCGTAGTAAAAATCTCAAAAAATAGTTACTTCCGGTCAAAAAACGTACTTCCGCTTGTTGGATTTTTTTGGCTAACGAACTCGTCCGAGCGACATAGACAACTAACACGTGTACCAAATTTGGACCAAATCGGTCTTAAAATGCGGCCGCTAGATTCCGAACACATATATACATATATATACATATGTATATATGATTTTTAATGACACCCCAAAACGTGTTCTGGGGACCATGATCGGTGCTCATTTGCTACTCTCGATGATCCCATAGGAATGAGATCATCTACTACTCTCGACCTTGGGTCTTACCATAAGGGCCACTGCAATAGCTCATTTTTCCTATGGAAATTCGCTAACGAAAATTTTCAAAATGTACGAAATACACCTTGTTGATTCATACCTGATAAGACGTTTGGATACAAAGTGTAAGTTTTTTACTTTTTACTCTACTTTTACCCGAAGAAGTGATGGAAGTAAAAACAGTTAGGCCGGAAAGTGGTCTGGAGCTCTGCCGCGTGCCTTATTCAGTCGTGCTACTGGTTATACGCGCACCCACTCTAAAAGCCATAGATTCCCAATAAACGACCAATTATTACTTTTCTGTTCGCACTGTGATCACACTATTCAACAAGATCGGTTTCCCCTCTTACACGTATCTTCGCAATACAACGTTTATGGGAATATACTTTGCGTATATCTTTTATTACGTTTTCATGCTGTAAAGAAGAATATTAGAGGAGACACAGTCAAGTAGACAATATTATAGTACTGTAGTAGCGACGCGCCGTGAGTGTGCGCAGTTGTTAAGTGCAAATCTATCCCTGGTAATTGAAGTAAGTTTAACAGTAAACAAAGCGCTTCCTGGTGTTAACATAAAAGCTGTTTAGATGAATGGGGATATCAATTTTATTGAAACACGTGTTCTGGATTTACTTTTACATGGAAGCGAAGCGAAGAGCTATTGCACTCAGCTGAAATATATAATCCCACTGAAGATAAACTTTAACAAGGTGTACATTAATACGAACTGTATTTGTTTTAGTTGTCATCATCAGAGACTCAGGTCATTGGCAAAGGTCTGTTCAGAACACATTCTTTTTCACAAACATATTTAAATTATTAAACAGATTCACTGTGACTTGTAGGGTGGGGTATGAGAGGTGATTTTTTATTAAAGTTGGAGATTAACTAATAAATATTATTATTATTATCTAGGGAGAAAACTATTCGATCGATTTCGAACAAATTTGCACCAAACACGTCAATTAAGTCTTTATAGATGCACGTAAAAAGGTTTTGAAAAATTGTGAAAAACAATCCCCTTTATGGCCAAAAAAAAAACCCAAAAATCAGTTATTATTATTATTAGCTAAACGAGAATTTTTAGAAAGATGCTGTTTTTTGCATATGGTAGGGCACATTAAAGGCTACAAATAAGCCGAATTTTATCAAAATCGTTAGAGCCGTTTTTTTATAAAAAAATTAATAACTGATTTTTCGGGGTTTTTTTGGCCATAAAGGGGGTTGTTTTTCAAAATTTTTCAAAACCCCTTTTCGTGCAACCATATAGGCCTACTTGACATGTCTGGTGCAAATTTGGTTGAACTCGATCGAATTGTTTTCTCTCTAGCTTTTTATACATACAGACATACAAACATACAGACATACATACAGACAGACATTTTGTAAAAACCACTTTTTTGGACTTTGGGGGTCCGAAAACGGATATTTCCACAAAAATCTCAAAATCGATTCTTTTTTGCGATCACTAGGCTATACTTTCTCTATACACACCTATATATAGTGAGAACGTAATAGAATTACCATAATTTGGGTCTATTATCTACTCACCTAAATTATGGAACTGCTCTGTGAGGTAGATCAACAAACCAAATAACCCAAAGGGCCTTCAGTTTCAAGCAGTAAGAATTATGGCTCGTTCAGGCCATCGTGATTCTTGTAGAGATGCGTTTAAAAAAACTAGGTATTTTGATCTTTCCCTGTATGAAAATTTGTGATGTAATTTCACATTATAAGTATAAAGAGTTCTGAGACTCGAAACACTGATGTGCTTACATACAATACGTCGAAGAAATTACCGTGGCAAACAGCACAGATTGAAAGCTTTCGACACGACAGCTACCGTCTGAGACTGGACGGTTGCATGAATTAACACCCTAAACAGTTTAAAAAAACGATGGAAGTCAATGTAAAGATAAAGTCAAAATAAAGATAGAAATATTATCTTTTAAATGTTTTTTGTTTCATATTGGTATAAGTGAAATGTTTTAGAATTTATGAATATTATAATGAAGAAATTAATAATTTGATGTACGAATGTTTCCGTAGTTAAACGAAAGCGTACCTCTTCTGAATTGAATATATTGATGTTACAAGGTTGTATTTGTATTCATTTTATAACCACAAAGCAAATCTTATAGCATACATTAGTTATATAACTCATATTTAAATAAATCTACTTCACAATACATTATATTATTGGTTGAAATTGTAAACATAATCCCAAATCTACGCTAGGTTTTGTTTAGGTATTACAGATGATGGGTGAAATAAAATCAGGTGTTATATTATATTTTTACTCACGGACGTACGTACACTAGATTCTATAGGAGTTAATATTGAGCTTATGATACTTATTTATATAAGCGATGTTACAGAACGATTATTTTAGTTTGTGCATTGCTTAGATGGGACATCGTTAAAACGCGTCTAAGTCGTCCTTCCAGATTTATTCTATCAAATAATTTAATTTAGTTTTATGTACGTGTAGAAGGTACAAATAATTCGATCACGCAGCTGAACCGCTGACGTGAGTTGAGCAAATTTCCAAAATTAAGTTTACAAGGATATGTTTTAGGGTTTCAACCAACAATTTGGGAAATAGGTCTATCCACGACTGGATAGCTGCAAAATGGTTCGCAAGCCAACCCCCGTATTGGGAGTATCTTCAATACAAAATGAATTGAGTGCTTCGCACGCCAACAACACGGTAGAATCCACCACATGGCTTTGAACCGGGTACTTTTATGGTATTTTCTGTTTTGATCGATTTTGGGGAACCGAGCGAGCTATAAGGTCGCGTAAAAAACAAAATGTGCAGAACAACAACCTACATTTATATTTGTAGAAAAAACTAAAAAAATTCATTCTCGTAGGAAAAATCTAAAAAAATAGTTACTTCCGGTCAAAAAACGTGCTTCCGATTGTCGCATTTTCTTGGCTAACGAACTCGTCTGAGCGACGTAGACAACCAACATGTGTACCAAATTTGGACCAAATCGGACTTAAAATGCGGCCGCTAGAGTGCGAACCCATATATACATATATTTTAATGACACAACAATAAGTGTTCTGGGGACCATGATCGGTGCTCATTTGCTACTATCGATCTTGGGTCTTACCGTAAAGGCCACTGCAATAGCTCATTTTTCCTATGGAAATTCGCTAGTAAATAAAGTAAATTATTTTTCGCCATACAATAAAGTGTTATATTGTGTACTATAAAAAGTAAACCATTGCTAAAATTTAAATTAAATCTAAAAATATTTACTAAATTCTTGGTATAAATATTCAGAAACATTTAAAACTGTCCTGTACGGAGAATTCTCTTATCAGTATTTAACAGTACAATCGAGTTGGGTGATATAGGCCAGGCTACAATGCTAATGTGTCTTCTTCGCGACCCAAGGACGTGGATGAGGTTAATACGTTGTATAAATAACTGATAAGACCTAGATAAGAATATACTTTATACGAACATTTCTCTTTTCATTGTAGGCATCCATTACCGGTGACATTTAGAAATAGGACACATTGAAAGCTTTATTCATAGCGTCTGTACCGGCACATACACGGACACGGGGCAGGACGACATCTTAATTTGCTTATTTATTGTAAACACGTTGATCCCCAGTGCAGCCAACTATTGAATTAACATAGATAACATTACATCCATGCGACGGTATTAATGCATTAGTAAAGCTGATTTATTTATAAAACTATTATCAGCTTTTGAATTAAATGTACGTTGTTTAGTGCTTTGACTGGGTACTGGGAAAGTGCAATTTGAACGCAATTGTTCTGTTGGCAATTAGATTAGTTGTTGGCTTGTGTCTTTGGATAAAGATAAACTACAAACAACTTTGTAATAATGATGCATTGTTTTTAACACAAAAAGAAAAACCGATTAAACGTCAAACTCCAACCAACCTAGTGTTTTTGTTATACATCTATGCATGGGCGCCCATATGATATTTTATAGGGGGGGGGGGGGGGGTAGACCGGGGGATGGGGATTGACACTGAACACTATGAAAAGCGGCCGACGCATAGTGCATTGCACGCCAACCTATTTTCAATACACAATACATTGCGTGCTTCATATTGGGAGTATTTTCAATACACAATGCATTGCGTGCTTCATATTGGGAGTATTTTCAATCCACAATGCATTGCGTGCTTCGCACGCCAACCACCATATTGGGAGTATTTTCAATACACAATGCAATGCGTTCTTCGCACGCCAACCCCATACTGGGATTACTTTCAATACACAATGCATTGCGTGCTTCGCACGCCAACCCCATACTGGGCGTACTTCCAATACACAATGTATTGCGTGCTTCGCACGCCAACCACCATATGGGAGTATTTTCAATACACAGTGCATACAAAATAAAATAAGTATAAGTAAAATCAAACGGCCCATAACATTTAAAATATATTTCAGTGCTAATCTCTTTAAAGAAAAATGACTGACTATAATTAATAATATACATATTTTCCTATCCCTGTTAGCTAAGGGGGGGGGGGGCGTGGCTTACTTCTTTAAACTTTTTGTTTGTTGTAATACAAACATACGTTTATAATAAATTAGAAAATGAATATGTATTATTAGAGTTGAATAAAATAAAACTGTAAAAAATGCTTTACCTTGAACACAAATGCTGTCTTAAAAACTTTGGAGTAGGCTTTAATGTATATTGCAACGGGAAGTGCCCGATTGCAATTCGAAAATTTCGAGTTTTGTAAAGGAATTTGCAAAAATCGAATTTTTTGAGTCTGGCGAGGGCATCTACTGTATGTAGGCCATGAAACAGCAAAGTCCAGGCGACAAGGCCGTTATCTCCCGAGATGCGACTTTTGAACCATGACATGTTAAGAGCTGAAAACTTAACTTAGTAGAATAGGGAATGATTTCTGTGGGAATAACCGGGATCTGAGAATTTACGGATTCTGGATTTTGGTTGGTTAGTGCATTGTGCTAAAAACGCGTGTATTGGTCATCCATTTCCCGATTCGTAAATCAAAAATGTACTTACGTTATAAGCGTTAAAAGCTAAGGGAAATTTTCAAATTAACTCAAATTTCAAAAAGAGTAATATTTTTGGAAATGGCATAATATTCTAAGAAAGAAAGGTTATATAACAAAAGTCGATATTTTCAGTTTTAAAGAAATCAGTCAAATCAAATTGAGTTAAAGTAGTAGAAAAAAGAGTTTTAAAGTAAATGTCTTGTAAGGAACTTTTTAAAGAAAGAATGTAGTGTTATATAAATTAAATAAATAATTAAAATTGTGTAAATTGAAAAGGTGAGGGTTTTCACACATTTAAACGAAGTATAAAAAAGTAAAGTAAATATTTTATGTTATAAAGAGATGAATGAGAGTTATAAGTGTTAGGTGATATTGTAAAACGTTAGTAGTTGAAACAAATTTCGGGAGTAGAGGTAATTAAACCCAGTTTGAAAAATCGAAATTTAAAAAGTCCCTACAAACTACAATTTCTGAAGAAACAAAATAAAACTACGGCCATGTATCCAAAACAAAGGCAAATTGGATATACAAAAAGGAAAAATTGAAAATGTTAATGAGAAAAATTTAATTAATTAATCAGCTGCGTTAGAGACCCCAGTAGGCCTAAAAGGTGAACCCCGAGTCGCACAACTACAATTCGACTTCGAGAAGAAAGGTAAAGCCATGACGAATAAGAATCTCCAAATAAATCCAAAATCAGTGTAAAACTTAACGAGTTATGAAGAAAATAAGGAAATTGGTTAATTTTGGTAAAGCCAAGTAAAGATTAGACGAAGCGGAGGAGACGTCACGAAAGTGGAAGGGATGAGCGGGAAGGCCTAACGCGGGAAACTGCAAAAGCTTAGATATGACTTTATGTGAAAACTAATGAGAAAAAAGGAGAAAAAACTTCACAACAATTCAGGAAATAATTTATACAACATATGAGTACCAAAAAACTCCGAAAAAAGTGGAGTTTTTGGAAATCTGGAAAAACCGCCAAACGCTACAGTTACAAGGGAAAGAGAGACCCTATAAAAGCGGAGGACGCGTTGATCTGGGGCTTCTTCTAAAAAATTGCTGCGAGAGATGTGTTAGTCTGCTTCTTATAATTTTTGATACGCCGTGAGGCTGCTGCATCATCTGTTAATTTTTCTAAGATGTTATAAGTTCGATATTGTAATCAAGTCTAACGATTACCAACAAGTACTGGATTTTTGTCTTCGTAAAACTTAAATATTATATTTTTTATAAAAGTCTAAAGAGCTGAGAGTTTATTAAGCGTAAATGACATAGTTAAGGGATGTCATTTGGACTACGTCAAAGGAACGAACTGGCGAACTCATCAACTTCAAATGAACTTCTAAAAGGATAACCAGACGAACAACCCGAGGAAAACTGGACATAAGGAGGGAAACGATCCGGCTAACCAACAGGCGACTTCTGGAGGACCACAGACATACCACGACATCAGGGAAGCTGTTCTAAAGAAAACACCTGTATTCCCAGGACAACACCAGCGACTCTGAGGTCACCAATTGTAACAAAAAGAAACAGCAAACATAAGGTCTGTGAAAATCGAATGCTACGTTATTTGTCCCCTAAATTGCCTGAATTAGAGTCAGTAAATTTGTTTCAAATACTGGGTTGGTTAGGATAATTTTTAAATTAATATCTGAAAAAATCTATTAAAAAAGTAAATTCATTCAAATCAGTAGAGTCATTAAATAGTATAAATAAATTAATAATTAAATCAAATCATAAGCCATATAAAATTAAAAGCCATTATTAAAATTGAATTAAATTAAATTAGAACGTTCTGCCTATCTGTAGAATAATTGTATTTGAATTGTGTTTAAAAGTTATTGTTTTAAAGGGAAAGTTACCCTAAGAAATTGATTATTATTATTTGAAAGGTCTATTTTATTTTGCAAATTTGGTAAATAAAAACTATAATTTATTTACAGAACAAAAAATTCACTTGAGTTTTAAATTTACCTGTATTACTGTATATCCATTGTGTCCTGTTCTTATACAATTAGTAGTGAATATATGAAAAGGTTTTTGAAAGCACAAATAGGTTACTATGGCGGTTCCACTGTTCTCACTTCTCTGAGATTTACAAAAAGTAAACAAGAGTCATTAATTATCTGAGCTAGTAAAGTTTTAAATTCTGGAAGTTGTAAAAAAGTCTTTTATAGAGTAAAGTAAATTTATTCAACTTAAATTGCATCACCTAGGTGAAACATGTTAGTAGCCTTAGCCTTCCAGTAGGTGATAGTAATTTAAATTTACAGCAAAGCAAGTTGTTTCTTTGAGAAGATTTTGGTGTCCCGAAAGTAGGGCCCGACAACAAGAGCTTTCGTTGTAAATTTTTGCGTCCCGAACGAGGGGCGTGATTTAAGTTTGCAGCGGCAAACGTGGTTTGCGTTGTAATATATTTCTGTAAAGTCTGCAATTTAGCACCTAAAACAAACGCATTTAAAGTGCAGACTGCTGCGCAAGTTTGCTGTGCAAGCATTTAAAATAAAAATAAAAGTCTAGGCCTATTTATACCAATATTATAACGAAGTAAAATTTGTTTGTTCGTGTGTAGGTGGTAATTCTCTGGAACTACTGAACCGATTGAAAGAATAGTTTTACTAATAAAAAGCCCTGAGTAAGGCTATAATTCATTTTGATAAAAACATTTTTTATTTCAATATTTGTAAATTTAGTCGGAAAAAATTCTTAGGTTAGGCCTAGACAGATGAAGCAATGCATGTATTTACATTTATTGCCGTAGCAGCCAATTTAATAAAATAACATATGAAAAAGCTGATATTATTTCCATTAACAGCTGATTTCAAACTTTTTTGTATTTCTAACTTTTATTTTAGGCTTTTATTAAAGTGTAGATCTGAGCCTTGCTGGTTCTTTTGATTTTTATTATAACTGCTGTTATAAATTATACGAAATAATTTGATTTGAACATTTAACATTATTTACCATCTTAGCTTTGGGGTTATTATTAATCCTACACCTTTATTATAAAGAAAACATAACATGATTATGTGTACAGAAGGTACCGACTGTGTTGGCGTTCGGAGCACGCAGGGATGTCCCCTAATAATACATATGGAAGATTGAGATGCATAGTTTAAAGTAACAGGTAATTTTGTTTGTTTTAGCCCTTAATTTTACCTTCAAGAACTCTGTTACACCGCACGGGGGGTGTAGACTAGCTGCACCTACTAAGAGGGGTTTGACGTCCCTCGCGGTATCCGAGTCTAACATACATATTACAACACTTTTACAAAAGATACATAATACACACCAAGCACATTCAAATATTTCTTATAACTCCACCTTCACTTAAGGCTGACATTTTTGTTGTAAATCCGTACAATAAATATTAGATTTTTTTAAAGGGTAAATGTAACGTGAAGTTATTTCTAAAGGTTAAATGTAAATATTTCATGGTGAAACCCAATGCTTCTTCTATGTCTTTGTTTTTGTTATTTAGTTGTTGCGCTTAGGAACGGTAACAATATGCCGGATATATCGATGTTTTTGTATCGATACTTTGATATGTCGGTGATATCGTTATATATACCAAAATATCGAAAACGTCACACTATTTTTGTCAGTATTGACATTTAACCTTTAATCCGTAGGGAGTGTAAAATGAGTTGAGTGCCTTTTACTTTCTCACTATACTATAGTATAGAGAAAGTATAGTGATCGCAAAAAAAAAACGATGTTGAGATTTTTGTGGAAATATCCGTTTTGGGACCCCCTGAGTCAAAAAAGTGGTTTTTACAAAATGTTTGTCTGTATGTCTGTATGTCTGTATGTATACAAAAGCTAGAGCGAAAACTATTCGATCGATTTAAAACAAATTTGCACCAGACATGTCAAGTAGGCCTGTACAGATGCACGAAAAACGGTTTGAAGAATTTGGAAAATCAACACCCTTTTTGGGAAAAACCCCCCAAAAAATCAATTATTATTTTTTACAAAAAACTTCTCTAATGATTTTGATAAAATTTGGCTTATATGTAGCCTTTAATGTACCATAAAATATGCAAAAACCGCATCTTTCTAAAAATTCTCGTTTAGCTAATAATAATAACTGATTTTGGGGCTTTTTGGCCATTAAGGGTGTTGTTTTTCAACAAAAAAATTTTTGCATCTTTACAGGCCTAATTGACGTGTTTGGTGCAAATTTGTTCGAAATCGATCGAATAGTTTTCTCTCTAGATAATAATACTAATATTTATTACTTAATCTCCTACTTTAATAAATCACCTCTCCTACCCCTCTCTACAATTATGAAGTCACAATGAATCTGTTTAATAATTTAAATATGTTTGTGAGAAAGTACAAACACCGGTGAAGTTCCTGGTACCGTTTATTTTATATGTGTTTCATTTTTTTTAACAAATTATAGAAAGTGATTTATTTGTTAAGTTTGTCCACACATTAGTTTCGTTAACTGGATAGTATAATTCCGGTTTTTTATTGATTTTGTTTTGTTTTTATACTACCTTTAGAAGCATTACATTCTCTAATACTATACTAACAGGTCCATCACTTTGTAGAGTTAATACCGAGCATAGTTTTGGCATGTTGTAGGTTGTATTACAGTAACTGCTAAAACTTGTTGAGAGATGTTTTGATTTATATGTCATTTATTATCACAGTAAATGTTTCCTAATAATAAAGTCAACATTTAACCAAAAACAGATAATTTTATTTGTTAATTTAAAAAAAAAAAACAGATAGATCTGAGCAAACGAATGTAGGGTAATTCAGGCGCTACATGCAGGGTAATAGAATAAAAAGCCCTACATTCGGCCACTAAATTTGAGTTTTTCCCGTTAATTATGACTCAATTATTATTAAAAACAATATATCGTTGAATTTTTCTTAAAATATTCTGAACATTTTGTGACTTTACATTATTTTGTGAAATTTATAGTTTTCTAGATATTTAACGTTGCAAATTTTCAACTGCCGCCGTTTTGAAACAGATCGTCGTAGGAAAAAAACCTTTTATGTAAAATGTGCTTTGTTTAGATCAATATTCGTACCAAATTTTTCGATTATATCTCAAACCATTTCTGAGATATTAAAGTATTATTTGTAAAAAAAATCACAAACTGGCTGATTTTTAAATTTAATTTAATCAAAATTTTATTGTTCACTATAGGAGGGTACAATTATTTCGATAGTAAGAAATCCAATGAAAAATAGTTATATTGTGTATATAATTCACTAAACAATACAGAATAAACGGCAGATGATGCGCAGTGAAAGATGGCAATATACCGGACGACAGATTCAATTAATTTATTACTGTTTGAAGAAGTATTTTTGTAAATTCGCCAAAAAATTACTATAAATAGAAAACGTAACTTATTTTGTATCATTTTGTTCGGAATAAACCAGAGAATAAGGAAAACATTTTTAAAAGATTAAATAAAAAATGTTTTATTGGGTAGGCCTATTTTTAATATAATCGATCAGAAAAATCAATCGATTATTTTGTTTTGCAATGAAATTAAAAATAAGAATAATAGAGTTTAGAGCTTTTAAAATACTTTATTACACTAAATGTGACCATTATAAGTAATTAAAAACATAGTCTTGAGGTTTAACAAATTTTTTTTATTGAGTAGCCCTACTTTGAATATATTAGGTCAAACAAGTAAAAAAATATGTTGTTTTTAATGAATTTAAAAGTAGTAGGCCTAATAACAATGATTAGGGCTTGGAAAATACCTTTTACAGTAAATATGTTTAAATAATTATGTCAAATATATTTACTAGACCGAAAACCACAGATTCTAAACTTGTTTGGATATTAAAACTTGTGTCGGAATGAGTCCGACAGTAGAGCGCAACGGCAAATTAGTGATGTCGGACTGAGTTCGCCTATGGAGCGCCAAAGGTTAATGTGTCTGACAAGGTGTAAGAACCATCGAAAATGTCTGATTACTGAGAAAACATCTTTTGATAGTTCCTCAAGTAACATATATAAAATTCAACTTTTATGCTATAACGTAATTATAATTATAATTCATTATAATTTAAGGGTGTCTGACAGGGGGTTGCAACTGTACTAAGTGTCTGACAATAGACGACGTGATTTCTAATATTATTCCAAATAAAATATGTGAAAACTGAGCTTTATACTTTAACAAATTTGAGGTGCAGTTTTATACACCTTTGCTACCTGACTTGTCAAAGCCACCGTGATCCAATCTTCATAGTTGGGGATGGTTTTTACCTGTATTAGGGACATACACACAGAAACTTTCAGGTTTTATGACATAAGGAACGCCTGATCGTCGCGGGCTCTTCGACTATAACTTCTTATCGTTTAGGTGTTTTGGAATTTTGATAAATAAAACAAGTAGGACGTGAAATATCAAAACTGTTTGACCATAACTTGTGATATTCTATGCTAATTTTATATTATTGCGCAATCAATTTAGTACTTAAACACAGAAATACATTTTTTATTGTGAAGGTTTTTCATGTGTCATGCCTGCAATTATATAACGAATTTAAAATTATTGGCTATTAATTAAGTTTAGAATTTATTGCTTAATACAGGCAACTACTAATTGTTTTTTAAC
>JAGFPH010012463.1:12947-30142 GCA_018207615.1 Philaenus spumarius | reverse complement strand
TGTTGTATTTCTTAAGAGGTTCTGCTAATGATTTATATTAATGAAATAACTGTAGTAAAAGAAACTAGATACATCAATATCTTTATTTGATGTCAACATAATTAATTACAAGTTGCACGTTTTACAACAATCGGCACATCCGCCATCTTGACTCTCTCTGCCTGTGCAGTGCCAACATGATATAATCATAACTGCTTATATCAAACACGTTACCCTACTTGCACTTCAACAGTATCCAGTATTACAGACAATCAAACAAACGCACTGGTAATATCACATTTATCATTATTATAACCTCCAGCCAATTTGGTGAGTTTGAGTCTTCTATTACTTTACATATCTTCAAGCTCTCTTTGGCCTATTAGCGGAGATAGCTACAACAACTTTGAAATTTAAAATACCCATTTTCAATCCCTAAAAAAATCAAATTTGCTATGTTTGCTAAATTTATAAAACTCGGTGTAGTAAAATTTTCTATATGACTGTTTTTAATTTCAAAATTTGTCCTATACACCGAGTGCTATGAGTAAAGCGCCCAAGGGATGTCCGCTAGTACTTTTATGTAGCCCTAGAGGTCACTCACTAACTAACATATCAAAATACGCAGACTTAACAAAAAAACTTTCCAACATGAAATTTAACACACTTGTTGACCAGTTAGTGGATGTAACTGAAGAAACTTCCAAATTCAAAAATTCCATTTCAACACAAAAGAAATTCTGAAAACCCCTAAATATGTATTTTTTTGTCGAACTTAATATAGTATGGTGTTTTTAATAGCTGAAGTTAGTTGACCAATAACTGACAAATGTAAACAATATCATTTACCGAGGTAAAAATTAATCTAAACCTAGAATAATATTTCCCCCGCCAAAAAAATTTGCTGCCCTGGGCTCCAAGCCCTATAGCCCTCCCTAAATCCGTCACGCCCCAGGGATGGAGGTAGCACGCGAAGCAGCGACCACAGAATTAAATATAATGGACAAGCCGAACGCAAGAGTGAAGCTAGTTTTAGAGTCAAATACTCACACAATATGGCGGATGTAAGTCGCGAGCCGTCGGCCGGCCGCCCGTACATGTTGCCACATTACCCGCGAAACGAAGCTCGTGTTCTAACTGTTGTATGATAGAAACTACCATAGCTATTTTTTTTTCAAAAAGTACTTTTCGGAAAATGTAGCTTTTCAGCTACGTTACTCTTGCTCACATGTCGCACCTGCCCTAAAAACAAACAAAAAATTCTCGCAATGCAACTTTTTGATCCTTTTCTATCGTTTTGTATCCTCACACAAGATGGCCGAATCCTTTCTTATCCGTTTCTATCCTCACACAAGATGGCCGACCTAGCCTCAATTCCCCCCACAATGTACAGGCTTATCAAGGTCACTAGATAATAAAGGTTGCCTCATTCGGGAAATATCAAAAAAGTGGAGTGGGGAATGTGACGTACAGTAGTTGTAGTAAAACTATATACATCTCCCATGGTAGCGGCGTTTTTTTTTTACTACAATGACGTTACTGGACGGGGGGGGTTTGAGTTTGTTTACATGACTATGAGGCAACCTTTACTATCTAGTGACCTTGCAGGCTTATGGCATGACCAGTCTATTTCTGTGGTTGCTGACGCGAAGTGTCCGGGATGTCTCCCAGTAGATATACATAAGTGCCGTAGTACAATTATTATTAGTAAACAAAATTTGATAATAATATATGATTTTGTATGTATAAAACCCTATAAGTCAATTTATAGTGCAACAGGATAAACGTCAATATTTCATTCAATATGTTAATAGTTTTCAAAATACATCACACTTTTTCATTCTATGCCCAGAGATGCCTTAGCTACGGCAATCACTTACAAGGCAGGTTCTAAGCTTTAGAGTGGTTTATTCCTTGTGGTTTGTGGTCTGTTTTGTTTTAGTTTTGAAACTCAATCCCTAACAATAGAGAAATTGTATACGTCACAAGTAGGCTTACTTGTAAACATGTACCTATGAAGGCGTACTGTCTTTTGTTATGGTTCAATCGTTTATTTGAAAAGGAAAGCTACATTGTAATAATTTCATCGTCATATGACAAAAATATTCTGTAATACTTAATTATAATTTAATCCATTTTAATAGCTGTGTATAATAATTTGATGCAGTGGAATTTAATTTAGATTTAATCTTTTGTGGTGATGTTGGCGGCACTGATTATTGTGAGTTTTTTTAAAGGTCTGTCAGCTGTCATAGTAAATAGATAATGCATCAGCTGTTCAATCTGTCGGTGTCGATAATCGGATAATGTTTGGTTAATCGATTTAAATTTATGTAGCGTACTGTTAATCTTAGTTTTGTGTAAGTTTAATAATTTATGGTAATGGTCTTGTGTATGATTTATGATAAGTAGGCTATATTAAAATTTATGTTTTACTTACAGTTTAGTTAACATAACCTTGTACTGGTAGATTTGTTTTTTTTTGCTATAAACAATTAACATAACCTATCATGGAGCTTGCAGCCCTTCCGTGAACAAATAAGTAGTTGTATTCTAAAATGTAGCATTTAGCCTAGAATTGTTTTTGAACATTGCAAGTAGCACTTAAACAAATTTTGGATTTCTGAACGGTTTTTAAATAGCTAAGATTTAAATTAAATTGTTTAAATGTGTATCAGTATAACCTCCTCATTTGGTCCTTCTGTACATAATATTTCCTAATAGGCCTTTGCCCAATTTCAATTTATTGTTTGGTAGGCCTACATACGATTTAAATAATATGTAATTCTACTTGAATATTAACAGAAGTAATAATTACATTTCGCTTCCTTGGAATATTGAAGCCCAGGTCTATGCAGAAAAAAACTTCTAACCTGCCTAATTATAGTGTAAAATGTTAAATTGACTGTTTATTTCCATTATCTTGTTTGATAGAACTCGGTTTTATATCATTGTCAAAGCTGTATGTTTACAGTCCCTATTCAAACGTTATATACAATTTATTTGTATTTAGATAACTTATACCTAGGTCTATAATTCAACCAACCTATTTATAAAATTCATTTTTATTAAAAGGCATATATAAATAATACCAATCCTAAAGTAACCTAAACTCGCCTTTACCTCATGAATACACATTCGTTTTTCGTTATATAAATTGTTACAAATATATATAAATGAAAGCTTATATAAAATAATTTTTTAATAAAATATATGTTCGCCTAAACTAATCTCGCTTCACTTGCATTTCCTTCTAGTGATGTATAGGCAACCATTTGTTATACTAATAATTATATTTTAATGTTATCTATATAAAATTAAATTCATAAAAAAAATTTAACGAAACTACGTACTGTTCTTATATTTGGCATCGCTGTAATCTCTCGAATATTTTATGATCTTGCAGCGCAGTTGCATTGTAAAATGGCTGATCCCAAATATAAACCATTGATACAATATGCTTTTCTTGAATTCATTTGAAATATTTCTGTTCATTTTTCAAGGTTTTTTAATTTCCGTGCATTTATGTAATTTAGTTAGCAGTTGTTGAGTGTTTAGACCCCTATTTCAATCAGTAATATTGTGCTTAGGTTGGCAGCATTATTCCTAAAACAATGTTTGCGATGACACCAACAGAGAGGTATATTAGTCCCAGAGCTTTTGGTATTTAATTACTTTATCTTGGTCATTCACTTTTTCAAACTAATGCAAGTTAAACATTATTGCAAAACATCAGAAAATATGAAGGGTTTTAACTTTAAACAGGCCTACGCCACAGTCAAGCTTTTTTGTTTCAGCTGTGCTTCGAGAGCAGCTACTACTATAAATTCTCCCATGTAATTTCATTTTCTTGTATGTTTGTAGGAGTGTCGGGGCAGCAGCGCGGGATGACGACGGAGGATAAATTAGTTACCATTCATAGTCCAGAATCAGATTGCAATTCAAACACTCTCGACTCTACCGCAAGCTACGCCAGCAATACCTCTTCTCAAGATGTGGACTTTATACAAGACAATTCAGACTATCAGTGGTTTCTGGACTATGGGTAAGCTCTAGCATATTATTTGCTTTACAGTAGGTTAAATGTTTTCTGGTGCTTAACAATATTTAACACTTTTACTGCCAGGTAGAAATGACTTAACCTTTCATCTAATATTGGCTGTTATTGATGTAGCCTATTTTATAAATCTATACTGTAGTAAATAAACTGGAGAAGAGTTTGATCAAGAATTCAATATTGTCTGCCATCATGAATGCATTTAGATCTAAAAATACTATTGTGTGTAAGTACAAATAAAAAAAGTTAAGTATGACAATATGTCCATATTATAAAGTTAACATTTTTTAATATTCTGAAAGAACACATTAAACAAAGTCTAAAAATAGAAACCGTTTCAGCGTCAGACAAATGTTATAGAAATTGCGAGAGAAAACACACAAAATGCAGATTGAAGTTTAGCCACTTTAGTTATGTTTGTGTTAAAAAGAAACACTTCACTGACACCAAAAAGATAAATAGTAACAGATGTTAACAAAATGTAAGAAAGACAAAAAACGATAGAAAATTAACATGAAAATTTTTTATCTATCTTAATTATTGTAGAATGTAACAGTTTTCGATGAAAACTAGAAAAGTATTAACTTAACACAAATATTTACAATGTTGTCAAATTGAACGATATGCAATTGTGTGTTTGTTAAACACACGGACAAGTTAGCAGGTAAAATATTAAATGTATTTTTCTTTTCAAATCTGAACTAATCTAACTCTTCAGTCAAAGAATATTTTGGTTGGTAGAGCACTTCTTACTTTCCGAAAAAAGATACTAATCTGCCAATGCTGTTACATGTATCAGCTTAGAAAGTTGGCTGAACGTTAATAATTCACCTTTTGGTTATGTTGTTAGTTCTTTTATACTTGTTTTATATTGTTCGTATTTGTTTTGCCACAATCATTGGGCTGTGTAGTTTCATTATATTTAAAGGAGAAAGTAATGTTTTGTTTCATTATTTTGAAATTCATGGTAAAGCTCATCAATACTAGTACATAAGAAAATGTCAAACGTGTATGATCTTACGTAGGCTATAATGTTTTATTACTTTTTACCTCATGAGAGTGTTCCTTCATTTTGACATAAAATATTAATAACTAGGGGAGACCCCTGCGTGCTCCGCACCCCAACCCCCAATGGTTAAAACAACCAGCAAGGCTCAGGTCTACATGTTAAAACCATAACCTAAAAGCTAGAAATACAAAAATAATTGCTTCAAATTTTGAAATCAGCTGTTAATGGAAATATTGGAGCTAACAGCTATATTATCTGTTATTTTATTCAATTGGTTGCTATGGTAGGCCTAATAAATGTAAATGCATGTGTTGGTTTATCATTCTAGGCCTAACCTAAAAATTTTTCCGACTAAATTGCAAATATTGAAATAAAAAAAGGTTTTTATCGAAATGAATTATAGCCTATGTTACTCAGGATAGTGTAGCTTTTTATTAGTAAAACTATTTTTTCAATCGGTTCACGTACCAGAGATTACCCCCTACATACAAAAAAACAAACTTTACCTCTTTATAATATTAGTATAGACAACACAGCATATACGTAATGTACCTTAAAAGCACCATCTTAA
Organism: Philaenus spumarius; assembly: GCA_018207615.1. NCBI lineage: Eukaryota > Metazoa > Arthropoda > Insecta > Hemiptera > Aphrophoridae > Philaenus > Philaenus spumarius. The sequence continues at coordinate 24,526 of JAGFPH010012463.1, read as the reverse complement.
TCTTATAGGAGCTGTACAGAGGCATACAAATATATTCACACTTCTTACATAGCTGGTTTAACTGTCATTTTTAGAAAAATACGTCAAGTTTTTTTTACCTCACAGTTATGTTTAATGTGTTACTTCAATTGGTGATTTTGCATACATCATATTTGGAGTCAATTTCCTGCCAAATCTGCAGGCATAACTTCTTTAACTGCAGTGTAAATTCTTGCTCTGAGCTCAGAGGAGAAGTTGGTGGTTTATAAACTTTATCTTTGATAAAACATCAGAAGTAAAATTCGAGATGTGTCAGATCTGGTGAAGGAGGTGCAATCAGACCTCCTCTACCAATAATTTGAAAGCGGTTATTGAGCAAAACCCGAACCTGGTTAAGTAGTGTGACGGTGTTGTTCCATTTTGATGGAATTGAACGCGGCAATCTTGGTCATCCTTATCAATCTGCGAGATTTAAAAGTTTTCTAGTTACACTATTCCGTTAACAGTTTTCTCTTGAAAAAATAAAGTGGTGTAATTTTTGCTCTTGCTCAAGGCACAAATGATGTTAACTTTTGAGCTTCACCATATGTTTTCAGGATTTTTCGCTGTCCCAAATCCGACAGTTGTGTGCATTCACTTCAACAATAAATGGAATGTTCACTGTAGGTTATGTTTGCACTGAAATCCTCTTCTTCATACATTGAATGTAAAATTTCCACACAAAAAACACTTTACAAGCAACTCTATGAGTGTCTTTTAGTTCTTCTATCATTTTTAGTGTTTATGGTTTGAGATATTTTCTCAACACATGCCAAATAGCCGCACATGAAGTGCCCAGCACACAAGAAGCACGTTGGATTTATTTTGTAGAACTGTTAACAAAGTTTTACTTATTTGTTTTGCAACATTATCAGACGCCCTGAACATTTCTTATAGCTTTCTGAACACATGATTTCAATAAAACTTTTAAGATGCTAATGAACGGTAGGCCTTCTTAGTGGGACGATCTTTGACGTAGTCTGTACAAATTCCATTGTATAGTCTGCAGACTTTGATTTTTCAAACCTAAACAAACAGTGAATTGAAGGCAGCCATCTTTGTTTGTACACACTTCTAGTAGGGCGTTATGAACTATATATGAGTTAAAACTTGATCTGTTATGCTACAAAATGGCAACAAAACTGGTTCTGTGAATAGGAAATAAATTTATATAAACTTTCAAAGTAGTAAAAAGCATTTGTTAGAATGGTTCTGAGAAAACATACTCAGCAGTTCAAATTTTGTCTTTTTAAATTTGGTAAAAACATGCATTAAGCGTCAGAATATTTGTGTGGACCAAAAGATAGATACATGTAGATAATTGCTATTATTGTACAAGGCAAGATTAGGACTGTCTAGTATTCTCTGCCACCTAACCCCATTGTACAAAAAATGTACATTCACTATGTTACTATAAGAAACACAATATTACATTGAACTACATGTGGAAAAAATTACAACTACAAAAAAATAAAATAACAAATAAAAAAATAACCCGAAATAAAAATGCAGTGAACAATAAAAAACAAAACGAACAATAATAAACAGAAAATTAAATTTAAATAAACAGCAAACTGAAATTAGCATTTAAATGCTGGATTTACAAAGTTCATATAGATATTTTAACACCCTCATATGTACACACTCACATCCTAGCATATTCATACATATAAATCAGGCTCCACAAAACTAATATAAGCAGTATTATTGCCAAATAAATTGAAATACACAATTTCTCACTATTATCGGATGATATTATCTATAGCTATAATACATCTATATATATATATATGTATAACCGATTGGAACGAAATTTGGTATGTAGCTTCCTCTAGGGCCATAGGTGCCCACTATAAAAGGGTTTAAAAAAATTCGAAATCTTAGGGGGGGTTTGGGAGGGTCAAAGTTACTAGATCACGATTTCTCCAAAACTACCAAACGGATTGGAACGAAATTTGGTAGGTAGCTTCCTCTAGGTGCCCTAGGTGCTCGCTAAGAAAGGTTTTCAAAAAATTTGAAATTTTAAGGGGGTTTGGAGGGTCAAAGTTACTACAAATCCCCATAAGAAATACATAGTGTAAATATATTTATTGGTATATTTTTTTTGTTAATATACATTTAACTTTGATTCGTCAATCCATGCAAATCCGGCAGCTAGTAGTGTATATTTACAAAAGAAAAAACATATTCCATCACACCCCAAGGCAAGGGCACTTTGTTCATTCTACAAGAAAGTCTTAAGTAATTTAGAAAAGTAGACACGACTATTAATAGCTTTTGAAAGAAGTTCCACAAGCGGTATGTGGTCACAGTAAAAAATTTATTAAACACGGCAGTTCTTTGTAGAGGTGTAACAAGCAAAGTGGAACCTCTTCTAGTGGTCTTTGAACTGATATCGGAGGTGAAAACAAACTAACCAGCCAAATAACCAGGCATTCCAGTTTGAAGGACCGAATGCGGAGTAAACAAAATATAAAAAGATTGCAGATCGTTAATTTTTAAGATACTAAGTTCTTTAACAATGTGTTACATGAACATCGCGGTTTAACCTAAAAATTTATTAGTAATTCTGTGCCCGCAGACATGTCATTGACTATGGTGTCACAGTAAGTAGAGTAAAAAAAAGTTAAGGATATTAGTAGGAGAGCTCTTGTTTGGAGCCGTTAGCAGTTGTGCCATTTTGTTTTCCAAGGAGTGAATCCCAGCACTCTATTACACGCCTCAGTCACATAATCACTAGCAAGTCATTCTTTCAATTGTCAGTCCCAAGTCTTTCACTTTACCAAAAAGAAAGCAGATATACAAAGCAAGCAAGGGAGCCTTCATAATAACATTCAATTTCTTGCTTAGTTGATTTTCTAACAGCCCATACTAAAACCAAACTATTTTCATGGCAGGTAAGTTACCTGGATAGGTTGTCTTATTATCTAAACTTCTTACAAAGTTATATAGCTTAATAAATATATGCAGAACACATGTCATACACATAATTTACTGTAAATGTCAAGCATTTATTGACACTTAACTCAGCGTTAATCTCTGATAAGAGATAAGACTCATTATCTGTCAACTAAATTGCAGTTAGGCCTATAATTAATTTCAAGCATTGCATCATTTAATTTAGTTACCTATCTGGCTATCTGCTAATATAATTTTATCAGGAAATGACAGTGATGATGTTTCTTCAGGAAAGTTTATGAATATGCTATTATACGATTGATAGTGATGACCGAAGGTACTTGGTAGAATTCCATAATTAAGGTGTTTGTCTTTTAATTAAGAATATGCTATTGCTTAAAATTCTTAATAGTTGACCATTAAATGTTAAGCAGTGTTACCAGGTTGCCTTAGCAAAATTGTACTTCCTTCTTCTTAAATGGGCGTTCCGAACCTTATGCACGTCAGCTTCGAGGGCTTATTGCACCCCCACATTAAGGATGTTAAACTCCTAGTTATCTCTGTCAAGGTTCATAAGCTCAGTGAACCTAAAGATTCTTTTGACAAGATTATCCTGGGGTATGCTTTGTCCTTTGTTAAGTTTACCAAAGGTTGCATAACTCACCTGTTCAAACCTCTCACACTCATAAATCAGCTGTTCTACAGTTTCCTCCTGCAGACTACATTTCCTGCATTTTGGGTCCCCGGAGAAAGTGCTCATTCTCTTCATGTGTTTTCTAATGTGATTAAAGCTGCCACCTACTTTACATTGATTGCACCTGCTCATCGTATGGATGTCAGAGGCAATATTTCTAGTTGGGCCAAAATGTGAGAATTTGCTCATCCTCATGCCTGGGATGCTCCTCCACCTCCTTCAGTGTTCTAGTCTTGCTCCTGTCAGCTGTTGCCTTTGATATGCCACAGAACGGTTCAGGTCCTATGACTTCAGTAGATGCTGCCTTATTTGCCATTTTATCTGCACACTCATTTCTACCAATTCCTACGTGCCCTGGTACCTGAAAGAGCGTGACCCTGTTGAGCTCCGCCAGTTGTATCGTGGACTTGCTGCTTCCCAGACTAGTTTTGACCTGAACTCATACGAGCTCAGAGCTTTCAAAGCCGCCTGATTTGCAGAATTCTCCATTCGTGTGTCTGAGGATTTCTCTGATATATTCCAATAAAGCTGTAACTTCTGTTTGGAGTATTGATGAGTGTTTCCCCATTGCCAGGACACATTCCTGAATTGGTTCACCTCCACAGATTCCTACACCTGTACTCCCCTTCGTTTTTGAGCCGTCAGTGTTCCACTCCAGCTCATACTTGGGGAGAGGTGTCCTTCCTTCTGCCCAATGTTCGCGGATTGGTATTACTACCCGGAAACCGGAAAGGTTTTGAAAAGGAGTACTGAATTTTCATGTTATCTGTGATCTCTAGCTACCAATGCTGTTATTCCATATTTATGCCTGTAGCCTTCCTGGATTGTTAATAACAATAGTTATTACCTACCTTCTTTTTCTTCTTTGTCGATGCTGTAGAACAATCCTTATTAATTATATTCTTGTAGTTTCTTCTTTTTCCTACATGATGCGTTTCGACTATTTATCACTCATTATCAAATGTACATAATAGCCATTACACAACAAACTGGGACACATTTAAAATAAATTGACCTCGATGAGGCTTGATCGTCAACTGATTAATTTATCTGGGCACTAGATAAGGATCTCCGGTATTGAGAGAGGGGGGTTTTTTAAACTATTTTTTTTTAGTTCTTAGTCTGTACTTTGTGGTGTGCTGGATTGGTATCTATATGATTAATTAAATCGAAGATGGTGTGGGAATTAAATTGTAATTTATCATTACATAGTTTGTCGGGATTCTGTTGCGTTCATTAAAGGTCAAAGGACCTTTTTTGTACTGATGTAGAATTTATAGATTTTTTTTATGTCTGTATATTTGTGGTTCGTCTCAATTTGATGTTCTGCGAGTTTGGAATCTATTTTCTTGGTGGATTAGTTTAGAAGAAGGGAATATGCTCCTTAAAGCTGGTTTTGATTAAGGGGAAAATGCTTCTTTTAAATGCTTTGTAAAATCATTAATATTAGCTAAAAAGTATATCCGTACATGACTAACTATAGAATGTTATTACAGTGCAGTCTCGCTAATCCGGACTTGACGGGACCGGACCCTGTCCGGATTAGTAAAAGTCCCGGATTAGACGGAAAAAGCCTAAAAAATGCATGAAATGTATACTGTTTGTGTTTTTAGTGAGAAAACGTATTAAAACTTATGTTTTGGTAATACAGTGTACAGTAAATATCAGCGACCACAGAATTAAATAGACTAGTCAAGTCGAACGCAAAAGTGAAGCCAGTTTTAGAGTCAAATACTCACATAATATGACGGGTGTAAGTCGCGAGCCGAAGGGTACATGTTGCCACATTACCAGCGAAACTAAGCTCGTGTTCTAACTGTTGTATAATAGAAACTATAATAGCCAATTTAAAAAAAAATACTTTTCAGAAAATGTAGCTTTTCAGCTACATTTCTCTCGCTTGCATGACGCACCTGCCCTAAAAACAAAATATTTTCTCACAATGCAACTTTTTGATGTCACGAATTAAAAAGTATAAAAAAGTTTGGACTTTATTCAATTTTTAAAGTGCAAACCATTTTTATTTTTAAATTGTGAACACACCATTAGCGTCCCACACTATTAAACTGTAAGTTTGTAAAATTTCAAAGATTTTTGAGCATTTTCAGCTATTGAAACCACAGTGTAATTGGATAGGGCGCACTGAAAATTTCACTTCAGACGTCTAACGAGAAACAAATCAAAAAGGGACTGTTGATTCGACAGATAGACAGACCGTCTGCAGTCAGGTATAGTGCGGCGAGCTGGTGAAGTGAGTCATTTCTTTGAAATACTGTGGGATAAAAGATAATTTTCCGACCCTTTCTAGCCTCGGCTGAGCTTTCTCTTCACGCTAAAAATAGCCAAGGGCAAAATGAACTCTTAACTATTTTTGCTCTCGGCAAACAACAATTGCGTGTACTGTACCCAGTAAAATAATGCAATTTCTATTTTTTTTAGGGCCGTTCGGATTAGCCGGATGTCCGGATTATCGGAGACCGGATTAGCGAGACTGTAATGTACTAATTTAATAATGTAATTAAATATTTACAGTATAGCAATGTAGTATCTTATAGTAAATTTATATTAGTTTTATAATAATCACAAACAACAAAATAATGACTAACAGCAGAATGCTTGTATTACTCATTCTTCAACGATGAATCATTCTGCCAGATGTAGATTTGTTTGCTTTGTGCAATAAAATAAACTTGTTTGAGTTTCTCCAAAGTCTTAATAACATTATCATAACCATAACACTTGATTTTTGAGTAGTAACTAATACTTTTGTAACGTCTTTAATTTGATTGAAGAAATATGCTTCCAATCTAACCAATAATTTTCTTTGTTAATTTAAAAAATAAGAGCTTAATAAGTGGGAGGGACAAATCAGAAAAACAAAGTGATCATTGCCCATAGACTAATATAGAGAATAGTGCTCATCGAACAACCGTGACAGATTATGACCATAGAACTAAATAAGTAACATACTAAATTGTGATGCATACGTTATCAAGCAGTCATAGGAACATAACTTCCGCCAATTGAATTTCGGTAAGGAAAAAGTCGAAAACACGACTTAGTACTAAGATATGAAGCCAGGTTTCAGTCAGTTAATATAGTCTGCTCATCGATGGATTTTAGCTTGAACTGTCGGTTAGGTCTATGTAATTTATTGTATAATTTCTGTACAGATTTTTTCATTTCATTTGTTGCTGCAAAACATTTGAGGAAATGCACATTTTGTTATTTTTTGAATTGAGTATTTCTAACTAGTTGTACTCTCGACTTTGTCCACGTGCAATACAGCCAAAAATACCTTAAAGCCAGACTAGCAAACGATTCTTGCATTTTTGAACCCTTAGATCGTGCCAGAGAAAAAAATATCAAATATTAAAGTTGTAGAGAATTCAATTTCCAATCGCTAAGGTGGTGTTAGATTTTTCCTGAAACATTCCATTAAAAGCTGTAGCTGTTTAAAAAGTCGGTAAACAGAAAAGTTTAAGAAAAACGCACACTTTTTGTGTTATATCTTTGCAACCTACATCAGAACCTTATAGTGGCCATTTGGAAGAACTTGGCAAACTGAATCCAATGACTATCTCAAATTGAATACAGGCGCTACCAGTCTACAGTTATAAGCAGAAACGTGCCCAAAAGAGGGTGAAATAGTCGTCTTTGGCCACTGATGACGTCACAACTTTTGAACGAATGGACGTTTTTGGGTGTGAATTTCTCCTAAATCTTCCCGAAGAAATGCTGTGTCTAATGGCTCAAACCCCAGCTTTTTACTTTCCGCCGTTCTCAGTTGATGCCATCCCAAACAAACAGACACGATTTTATTAGACGAATAGATAGCTCTTTAGAACTGTTGGATAAGTTGTCAAGCAGTAGGCAAGTAAGACTTGTTTGGGTCCCTGGACATGAAGGAGTGGAAGGGAATGAAATAGCAGATAAACTGGCTAAGAGAGGAGCGGAAACTCCACCGATGGGCCCAGAGCCAATGATAGGAATATCAAGAGGCTATGGGAAAGAAAGCGTAAGAAAAAATGTTCAATCAGGACACTTGCGTAGATGGAGAGAGACGGTAAGAGGTCAGAGACAGGCACACGACTTCATTGAAGGCCTGGATGGACACCTAAGCAGAACACTGCTGGGTCTTGGCAGGCCGGAAGTAAGATTGTTGGTCGGTCTTCTGACGAGACACAACTCTCTGAGGAGGCACCTCCACCTAATGGGGCTGGAGAACAACCCCATTCTCTCCCAAGGTGTGGAGAGAAGGAGGAAACTTCTTTCCACGTTCTATGCGAATGTGATGCCCTCGCATCAATGAGGCAGAAATATCTGGGACAAGAATACCCTGACACCAGTTATATACGAGAGGAAGGCCCCCACGGACTCCTTCGTTTTGCAAAAAGGGCGGGTTTGATGTGAACTGCTGCCTGGACATGGGGCACAGAGGATCTCATGGTTTAAGTGCAGTGGGTCCCGGTGGTGGATCACACAAACCCTCTAATAATAATAATAATAATAGCTCTTTACATCTTCTCTATTGGTATCAGATTAAACCTCATGCCTATGATGGTTTATTTTAGCTTTAATTTAAATAGGTATTAAGCTAGTATAAAAAGTTTAGAGAAATAAGTATAACTAGCTCACCCGTGTGAATATTTCGCAGGTTGGGAGTACTTACCTGTTTTAATACGTTGATTTAGTTCAGTTAGTTAATAAATAACAGTTTATAACACTTGCATATGGAAATGTAAACAGTCAAACTAACAGCTGTCACGTTAGTTAAACAGATTGTTAATAGACGACACCTTTCATTAGGAACCATATGAAGTATAATATAAAAGTTTTTTTAATTAATTTTTGTAACGAAAACATGAATTTTGAGCTGTTTGTCTTATTTTCGTCAATAGCGGGGAACATAAGCGTTAAAATAATGCTTGAATAAATAATTTTAATGAGGAATTAAGGGAGATATCGCTTTGCGACAAAAACCCTTTGAGAAATAATATATAAGGATTTGATCTGTCATCCGTCTTCAGCAATTATTTCAGTATGATATATTTTACTTGTCTAGGCCTAACTTGGCTAATGTTTCTGTTCCAGGTATCGAGAGACTCATCATCACGCCAGCATCCTCTCGTTGTCGGCATCTTACGAGGTGGGCTGTTATGACGACCTTGCGCGAGATATCGACACACAACTGGCTGAAGTGGATATGGAGGATTTTAGAGCTGAAGATATTCTCTCCACGCTCCCAGCAATGTGTTGCACTGACTTACAGGTTGGTAGCTCTTCTTTCTTCTTCTTCATTTTAAGTGTGCGGTCCAATCATTAAGCTGGCCACTTACGTAGATTCCCGTTGTCCCAGAGGACTTTTGACATCTCGGTTTATACGGTGCCAGGCAGCGTGAAGCGTCACTTGAGCATGCGCTGTAACGTCTTACCCTGTCCTACTCGACTGTGAGTCTTCAGTACAGTCATCACCAAAAAGTGTTGATTACAATCAACACGACTACAGAGCAGACATGAGTTAGGTAGGCAGGCAGCAGACAAACGCGCGGAGCGGTGCTCTGACTGTACTTCGCCGCAAGAGGGGAAATGTTCCCGACTAGTGGGAGCTGGCGTAGGAAACTTGCACACTCCCTTCTTCGTGCTTCATGCTAATTGGCGCTATCTGTATCCATTTCACAAAGTTAATGTACTAAAAATCTAAAGAAAACATGTTTCTTGAGACTGAATTTTGCATCAAGTATAAATAAATTTAATTTCACCCTTAATTAACGCCCTACATATTTCAGTAGGGCTTCGTTTGTGCAGCGAATCTGAAACGGGCGAAATCTTTCGCCAGCTGTTACTCTCTAACGAATCATTTCCGGACCTATGTTTATATCGACTTTTTTCATCATTTTTGATGGTGGAATCAGCTTAGAAAGTGCTCGGAACATTACAATATATGTGCATATGTGCAAATCACCTTGTACATATGTCTGTTTTCAATATTTTCCTTAGTCTGTGATCAGCTACCTTGTAAATGGCAAGACTTAAATATATTGTAGAATTTACTAAATATTTACATAAAATCATTTTATAACGCAGTAAAACAAAATTTCTGATATTAACCCTGTATAGGAGGGTTGATAAACCAAAAATAACTATGGGCTCAATATATAATTTTACAACAAAATTACTAATCCGTTGATGTAATCTATATATTTTTTAAATAATTTTATGTGCACTTTCCACAGTGTTGCAACCACTGTGAGGTCTGTAATTTAAAAAATTCTAAATAAAGTCTTTGTCAACTTATAACTAAACTATGATCTGCCCTTAGAGAGTAATACACCAGCTAAACACACCTATACCCATTTCCGCATTTTAATGTATACATTTACAGTGGGCACTAATTAATACAATGCAACTCTCTTGGCAACTAGCACTTTATGTAGGCCGACATCCATCCCCACCAAAGCCCTTTTAGGTTATTTTTCATTGTTTGTATTTGTCAATACGTATCACTGATTTTTTATTCAAGTATATATTTAGTTAAGGGCATAAGATATGTAAGTAATAACTAAGAATATTGGTTTATTTTAAGTTATGTTCTTATTTTTAAGCTCTGTAGTTTCAAAGTCTTATATCACAATCACAAAACTATTTTTTCAAAATTAATTATCTGTTTTTGATGTTATCTCTGTTAACAAACATATCTCTTGTGATCAGATCAAAAGGATGCTAGAGTTATTAATAAAAAACTAAATACAATCTTGGTTACAATTGTCTTGCAATAAAGATTAGCCTAAACCAAAATATTTCAGATCTAGTTAAATGTTAACCTCTTACCGATCTTTTTTTACACAACAAGACAAGATTTTTTTGTTCCTTTTTTATTTGTTAATGTTCTTTGTTTTATGTGTTCAAGCACTGAAAAAATTTTTTGGTTGCAAATCACATTTCCAAATAATTTTACATCAGGCCTAGGCTTACCGGACGTCCTCATTTACCGCAGTCTGCTTTTTTTAACCTTGTCCGCGAAAATGTTTGCGGCTATAATATGTCCGCTTTTTTTAAACAAAATAATCCGTGGTTTTTAACTTGCATAAATAAATTAGATTTTTATAATTTTTTTGCAGTTTTACTAAACACAAAAAAAGCGTTGGAAAAAGATGCAAGGAGCAACGCTATTTAGCTATATTTTTAATGGCTTGTTAGCAGCACTGACTTTTCATGCGTAATAGCGTAGCGCAATTCAGTTGAAAACACAACTTTAAGTCTGGGCGAACAGTTATTCAACCAGTTGTTTTTGTAACCTGTTAAGTTTATTGTTTGTGCCACGATGGCCGTGGTTGTTAAGGCGTGAAAGCTTTATCAATCGTCATGGCAACATCAATGGAAAAGTTCCGGGTTCAATTCCCACTGACCCCGAATAATTTTCTAAATGGTTTCTTAACAGACATCATTGGCTGTGGTTCGGATTCCACGTAAAACTGTAGGTACCGTCCTTAAAGTGCAAAACAGCAGGACGTTAAAAAAAAATCTATTGTTTGTCTAGTTTGCTGTTGTATCGTAATCTATGTTATACGAATTATATGTCTATTCTGCAGTTTGTTTAAGTTTATAGTAAGATTAAGAAGGGCAAGAGGAAGTGTACATTTAATGAAAAACTTAAAAATTAGAATAAATTTATAAAACAAGTTGAAAGTGATAAAATGAGAGAGTGTGTTTTCCTCTCATTACGGGAAAACATATGTAAAATTAAGAATCGGAACACTATATTTAATGTGTTGGCAGTGTACTGAGTGTAAGAAAAGTTAGGTCAGTAGGCTACTGTATTGTTCATAAAGCACTAAAGCTAATGTTGTGGGTATCCTGTGCCAAGTTATAATATTACGCCTTCAACCACTCAGTGTCTCCAAGTTGGAGCAGTTCCCTTTTTAATATTTAATATGATTCTGTACATCCAGGGCGGAGCTTTATTTTA
>JAGFPH010012463.1:1903-12847 GCA_018207615.1 Philaenus spumarius | reverse complement strand
TGAACGGGTGTTCTGTAAATCTGTATTTTATAGCTCAATTCACACATGATACCTCATTGAAGTTTTACCACAAAATATACAAACGTTACAGTACACTAATAGCAAAATATTAAACTAGCTAAACAAACTGTTCAAACACCAGACGTCATTATAGCCACAAGATATCCGACATTGGTTTTGAGAAATAAGGTGAAGGAGATTTAGTATTGTAATGGCAGTGAGTCAGTGTTGCCATCTAAGGAGCGTGAAACGGCAATGTTTAGGTTAATTTAAGAGGCTGTGCGAGTTGTTTACATCGGGGGAATTGCTTTCAATAAATAATCAGTCCATGTTAGACTGAACCAAGTGACTTTAGCTAAGCAGTTTTAGTTTAACCTTGTTAGGTTGGCGCTACTGTTTACGAAAGCTGTAACCCGGTTCGCGAGTGATGAGCAAAACAATTGTTTTAGATGAATTGAACCTTATGTATCGGCTCGTTCAAAAGAATCGGTTCGCGAGTGATGAGCAAAACAATTCTTTTAAATGATTTGAACGTTATGTATCAACTCGTTCAAAAGAATCGGTTCGCGAGTGATGAGCAAAACAATTATTTTAGATGAATTGAACCTTATGTATCGACTCGTTCAAAATAATCGGTTCGCGAGTGATGAGCAAAACAATTCTTTTAAATTATTTGAACGTTGTGTATCAACTCGTTCAAAAGAATCGGTTCGCGAGTGATAAGCAAAACAATTCTTTTTAGATGATTTGAACCTTATGTAACAACTCGTTTAAAAGAATCGGTTCTCGAGTGATGAGCAAAACAATTCTTTTGGACGAATTAAACCTCATGAATCGACTCGTTCAAAAGAATTGGTTCGCGAATGAAGAGCAAAACAATTCTTTTACGCGAATTTACCTTATGAATGAACTCGTTCAAAAGAATCGGTTCGCGAGTGATGAGCAAAACAACTTTTAGACGAATTGAACCTATGAACCAACTCGTTCAAAATAATCGGTTAGCGAGTGATGAGCAAAACAATTCTTTTAGACGAATTCAACCTATGAATCAACTGGTTCAAAAGAATCGGTCTCAAAAGAGTGGATTTATTTCGTTCTTTTGAATCGTGCCGTGAGGTTTAACGGGCAAGGGACGAACTTCCTACCAGAATAGTTCAGAGCCCATCACCTCTCACACTAGAAAATTTTTCATTAGATTTTTTGGGCAATGTCACGCAAAAATACGGGGTGGCAACGGAGGTAAAAAAAAATTTACAATTTCGCTTCGCGTATACGGCTACTTTTATGGTATTTTAAATTTTACGTTTTGATTGATTTTAGGGAAACCCGATGGGCCTTAAGGTCGTGTAAAAAAAATGTGCAGAACAACCTAGTGTATTAATAATTATATTAGATAAAAACCCAAAAATGTTTCATTCTAGTACGAAAGATTCCGGTTGTTGGATTTTTTTTGACGAACGAACTCGACTGACCGACTTAGAAAACCAACGTTTGTACCAAATTTGTAAAAATCGAACGTAAAATGCTACCGTTAGAGTGTAAACACATATACGTGTAACGTTTTTAAAGACATTCGAAAACGCGTTCTGGGGACCATGATCGGTGCTCCTTGATGACTCTTTACCTTGGTTTTCACCATAAAATCACTGCAACAGCTCATATTTCCAATGGAAATTAGCCAATAATAAGCCCTAGCTGATCTTTTTGATAAGTAAACTGAAGGTCGAGTTTAAAGTTATAATATTACACTTGTTTGGAATTCCTAAAGTTGACTTCCCTCCCGCAGAAGGGTTTTAATCGTCAGTGACGTAACTACGCATAGGTGATGAGACGAAGGGAGGGTTGATGACTTAACAAGGATGACTCACCGTTGCTTGATGAGGCCGCGTCATCATTGACGGAGAAGGGAATCAATATTTGAAAGGGACAGAATACTTCAAACGTCTTCAGTGGAAGAGGGTCCAGTCAAGATCACAATAAAGCCAGTAGTTTTTACTGAAAGGAGTGGCGACAGTAGAGAGATTAATAATCTGTGACTTTTAAGCATCTGTGACTGTGCCAAAGTAAATACCTGTAATTAGAATCAGCTTGTGACTTAAAGTATGACCGTAGTAGGATGGTGGAGGCAGCGGTGACCTTTACCATAGATCATGAATAATAAAATAGATTATGCATGCATACGGGGGCTGTGTGCCGAAAAATAGGTTGTCGGGAAAATAGTGCATGATTGCGCCGCGAGGTAGCGCTAGGGGGAAATCGTTGGTAGCATTGGTGCTTCACACCGCTTCCGTCGTTTCCCCATTAGATAGCGCCACTATCTTTGAATTTCCAGTGGATTCAAATATTGCATTGGATCGGAGTTCTATTAGGTTATCCAAATACAATGCCTTTACATAACGTAAGACGGAGATCGAAAAAGACACGACAATCCCCAATAATTCAAATTGCGGCATTGGTTGTAATTTCACCATTAATATTTAAATAATCAACATTTCAAACAAATTTCGATATTGCCAACTAAAGGCTCCTTTTATTCACAGCGGCAGGTCGCAGCGGCCTGGCGCCGCGATTTTGTAAGTGCATTGCCCTAAATAAGTACTTTTATTTAAATAAACGGTACCAGGAACTGGCACATCTTTCTCACAAACATATTTAAATTATTAAACAGATTCATTGTGACTTCATAATTATTGTAGGTGGGGTAGGAGTGGTGATATTAATGTAAGAGATTAACTAATAGATATTATTATTATTATTAGCTGAAGAGAAAATTATTCTATCGATTTCGAACAAATTTGCACAAAACACGTCTATTAGGCCTGTATGGTTGCACAAAAAAGGTTTTGAATTTTTTTTTAAAACAACCCTCTTTTTGGCCAAAAAACCCTCAAAAATCAGTTATTATTATTAATTTCGGTAGGCCTATACAATGGAGTTTATATTATTATTAGCTAGACACGAATTTTTAGAAAGATGCGGGTTTCTGCATACGGTAGGGTACGTACATTAAAGGCTACAAATAAGCCAAATTTTATCAAAATAGTTAGAGCCGTTTTTTTTATAAAAAAATAATAACCGATTTTTTTAGGGTTTTTTGGAGAAAAAGGGGGTTGTTTTTCAAAATATTTTCAAAACCCTTTTTCGTGCATCTATATAGGCCTAATTGACATGTTTGGTGCAAATTTGTTCGAAATCGGTTGAATAGTTTTCGCTCTAGCTTTGTATACATACAGACAGACATTTTGTAAAAACCACATTTTTGGACTCAGGAGGTCCCAAAACGCATATTTCCACAAAAATCTTTTTGCGATCACTATACTTTCTCTATACTATAGTATAGTGAGAAAGTAAAAAGAGCGGTCTCAGAAGTAGCGGTGTGTCGCAGCGTTTTGTAAATTCAGTCGCCTGCACTTAGAAATCGCTGGCAGCGAGCGGTTCCTATATGCATTGGGTTGTACAGGACCGTTTATTCCACGCGGCAGCCCGCTCTCGCTCTCGCATTGCTGCCAACCCAAGCCATCTCGAACGTCACGACACGTGGCCTTGTTATTCGGCTGTGCGTACTGTAGTCGTGTCGTTTTGAAGCTGGTAAAACTTGTGCGGTATACAACACAAAATGACTTCGTTAGTTTTAACCGATATTAACACTGAACGATTTATAGATGAAGTTAAGCTAAGGCGTTCTTTGTGGGATTCTTTGAGCAACTGCCGAATGTGGTTGGCAGCACTTTTACCCGCTCCACGCGTCACGCGACACCGATCGATCGCAGCGACTTGCCGCGCGCAAATTTGGGACGGCGATCGGCCGCAGCGACGGACCGCTGCGACCTGCCGCGGTGAATAAAAGGAGCCTTAAGAAAACAATATACTGTAATATGTAACACCAGATGTTTAAATTACAATGCAGTAGGTTTTAATCATAGATTTTTGTTTGAGTTTGCTTTTACCTTACCTAAAAATAAACTGTCGGTTGCGAAAAATAATTTATTACCTGACTCTAAATTTGATTCCAAGTTGGTTGCTATGGTAATGAACGTAAATACTTTCAAGAAACATGTTTTGTTTCAGTATGGGCCTAACCTAAAATTGTGTTAAGTTTACCATCCAAATCAGTTATTTTCTTTATAATAATGTAACAACAAATTTCGTTGACATTTTCTATGTGTTTGCTCTTATTTTGTTTACTTAAAATAAAAAAAGCTGATGTGAAGAATAATTTAACACGTTCACTGCTACGCGAATTTCGTATTTCCTATGCTAGGAGCTGACCTTTTATTTTTTATATTTATAGCCTACGAGTAGAAATTACTTTATTTTTCACTTTTGAACCTTTCTACGTAATAATCACTAATATTTTAAAGCGGATGCACATGTGCGTCCATAACACAGAGGCTTAAAATTGGCGTGCGAAGCACGCAATGCTCTGTGTATTGAAAATTCCCCCAATACACGAGGGTTGGCGTGCGAAGCACGCATTGCACTGTGTATTAAAAATACTCCCAACACGGTGGTTGGCGTGCGAAGCACGCATTGCACTGTGTATTGAAAATTTTCTC
Source organism: Philaenus spumarius (assembly GCA_018207615.1). NCBI lineage: Eukaryota > Metazoa > Arthropoda > Insecta > Hemiptera > Aphrophoridae > Philaenus > Philaenus spumarius. The sequence continues at coordinate 8,291 of JAGFPH010012463.1, read as the reverse complement.
AATACGGTAGTTGGCGTGCAAAGCACGCAATGCATTGTATATTGACAATATTCCCAACACGGTGATTGGCGTGCGAAGCACGCAATGCAATATGTATTGAAAATTTTCCCAATTCGGGTGTTGGCGTGCGAAGCACGCAATGTATGTGTATTGAAAACAGTCCTAACACGGTGGTTGGCGTGCGAAGCACGCATTGTTCTGTGTATTGAAAATTCTCTCAATACGCGGGTTGGCGTGCGAAGCAAGCAATGCATTGTATACTGAAAATATTCCCAACACGGTGATTGGCGTGCGAAGCACGCAATGCATTGTGTATTGAAAATATCCCCAATACTGGGGGTTGGACTTTTACCAGGCGATGATAACCACCTAGGTTTTTCGCCTTTAAAAACCAAAAAAAAAAAAAAGTATGCCTTTAATTTTCGAATATTTATATATACATAGTAGTGTTTGCTCTTTGATTCTATGTTAGTTACTCAGTCAGTCGGTCAGGGCAAAGCCGTCGAAATATATAGAGTTATGTAGACAACTCTACCGATATTACATACTATGTCCATTATTTTGACTGCACCACCCGTTTTCGCTAGATCGATGCAGGCATCGATCGATCATTCAATAAGTCGAACAGGGATGATTCGGTTCAAGATCACAACGAGTGCGTCACGGCATATACAAGACAATTGCATCGGAATCGAATAGTTTTGGAATTAAGTGTAATGTACGATACAAACTGGCTAAGTACCACTGTGGGAATACATGTCCGCTCTTTGCAACTAGCCTACAGAAAACATCCGAGTGCATAATTACGCGCTGAATATATCTCTATTCAAGGGAGAAATAATGAGACGTAAAAAAAGACTTTTTAATTATGAGGAAACGCTGAGAGTCGCGTGCTATTGCCTTGGAGCCTGGTGGAAACAATTGCAGGGCATTCTAATTTGTCCACATTGCAGATGGAAGATAAACAAGGCTTGGGGAGGAAGACTAGGTAATTCCAGCTTGATGGAACGAACATCTTTAAAGCGTTGATCGAAGGGTTTTGTATATAAAAAAACGACCGTGATTGAATTGAGTAAAACATTAAGGTAAACACCGAAGCTTCTGAGAGCCCGTGAAAAAATGCATATTGGATCAACGTTCCTCAACGCGGGTTGCGGTAGGAGTTAACAAAATAGAAAACGTAATGCGTAACGAAAAGTGTTTTAATTGGTTGCTATGGCAACGACAGATATAAAATACGAGTAACGAAAAAGCGTTACCAAATTGATTGCAGTGGCAATGAATGTAAATGCATTCAAGAAACATGTGTTTTGGTTCATCAATTTAAATTAAGAGACGATCGGTTCCGTCCGGCGTAGTTCGGATATTATCGTCGAGCGCTGAAATACATTCAATAAACATAAAATGTTCGTTCATCAGTCTAGGCCTCATCTAAAATTATTGTATGTATATTTTACCTGCCTTAACGGCAAGATACATGTATTTTATAAAATTACTTTCTAGGCCTAACCTAAAATTATTGTATGCATATTTAATTTATTTCACCTGCCTTAACGGCAACTTACACGCAATAATTTGAGGTTAGGCCTAGAAAGTAGTTTTAAGACTAGGCCTAACCTAAAGAAATGGTTAAAGAAATTATGGTCCAGAATTATATAACGAGGAAAGAGCTGAGAGCGATGACCACGGGAAGATGGCAGGCACGATCCTCACTAAACATAGAGGTGGGACAATGGACCAAAAGACCAATCCCAGTCGTAGGGATGTGGTCCGAAAGGAAATATGGAGAGATGGACTATTTACACAACCTACACTCGATTCCAAGTTCACCGTGCAGTACAGGTCTTACGGGAGAATAGACATCCTACTACCATTACAGCGAACATCACGTTTATTGTCATGCGGGTTGCGTCAACTGACCGAGCGTAGCATGGGAGTTGATGTTTTTAGTTGGTTATTATCGCCGAGACTATCGTAAGGATAACATGGCTTATGGGCGCTCTGTACTGCACAGTGAACGTGGAATCGGGTGAAGCTGTTCACGGACGACCCTACCGTGCGTCCGGACTTTAGTTGGCAATGCGGGAAAGGCTATCTAATGCATTTCATGTGAAGTTTCCGTACTACTACCGGCACTGCTGACATCGGGCGCTCTATGAATTCACTGAATGTGTAGAAGATGACGTAATTTTGTAAATGGTATCAAATTAAAGCTAATAAAACTGTCTTTCCTCGTGTGACACCAAGAAATGTATATACATTTGTTATTTATTTTTATAACTGGATTTTATAACTGAAAAGGACAATGTGGCGGGAAAGTTGTACAAAAATATATAAATTATTTTTTTGTAATTTGACTTTCTACTTGGGCTGCTTAGTTTAGGCAGTAGGAGCCGCAGAAGTCAAGAGTTATCATTGTGTATTTGTAAGTGGCGCGGTGCCATCGCAGTGTTTCTGCTTGCCTTTATATCAATTTAAACGCAATGTTTAACAGTTTTATCTTTTTTTATACTAATGTACCAATACCTATATGTAATGTGGTTTCACAAACACACCCTAAACCAGCCGAAAACAAACTAACACTGAACAATGAAATGGGACAGAATCCTAAAACTTAATTTTTGAAAGACGCTCAATTCGAGTTTTGACCAGCGACCAAAAAATACGATAGACAGACAATGTCGCATAAGGCTTGAAGCCGAGGCACCTATGAGTGGTGGGGATGAAAACGTCTGACTCTACTACTTCCGAGCGTCAGTCATTCTATGGCAGTGCAGACATAGTGTTGATATTCTATTCCCTGTGCTACATTCTATTCCAACTTTATTTTTTATTCTAGGGCAAGGATTGTTTTATAGTTTTAATTTTGAATAAAGTGTTGTTTTCTTTCAAAACCGTATAACTCATTCAGTTTCCTTATTGTTATTGTTCTTATTGTATAATTTTAATATATTAACAATTGTTATTAAATTATAATTCCTCGGACCATGAATGTATGGTACGATATAGTGATAAACAAGCAATAGCACTACAAATTAAATGACAAGACCTGTAGATACAGCAGATTAGCGATGTGTCAGCTCGCCGGTTCACAAAACAATCAAACCATTCGTCACTATACCACAGCCTACAGGCTAAACTATTCATTTTACAAAGAAATGGAGAGAACAATTTTTTTCTTTTTTGGTTGATTTACAGCAATTTTTACGCTTTGTCAAACCACCTGCCCAAAAAATACAAAACCTTCTCGCTATGCCTAAATTTCATGTCATATGTCTAAACACAACGTTGACTTTGTTTTATATTTTTCCCGCGACATAAAAATATATTTTCTATTTTTGTTTGATACCGTCAGCTTGGTCATAGGGTTTTATGCATTATTTAAAAATTTCAGTCGACACCTATGAGTGGGCGTGGTCGGCTTCAACTTCCCGTAATGCGTTGTGCATGGGCTTTGCCAGTCTATTGTATACTTTGGTCGCCTGGTTTTGACCACTGGCTTAGTTCTGAAAGCCAAAAGCATCAAACTTTCCGACAGAATCAAGTCCGCTACAGTACAAGTATTAACAAATTATAATATTAAAATAGATTGAATAATATTTTAGAGTAGTTACAGCTTCCTCTTATTATGAACGAGGAAACAATATTGCACTTTCTCTTTGTCATAACGTCCGTTCTTCAGCGTAATCAACTGCAAACACATTCGGTTAATTTGCGGTCACAATTAACCATTCAAAAAACATTAATTCTACCAAATAAAACAGTACCGAAAACATCGACCACGCTTGCGCACTGAATCAAACGGCGCTTGTGATGAATGACGCGAAAGACTGACAGGAGGGGAAGAAGCGCCAGCTGTATGCTGGTAACCATGGTAACGGGTTATCGATTCACAACTGATGGATTCGGACGGGGCGGTATTCTGAGTCAGTAAACCTTTGAGGTATTTAATTTAATCCTGTGTACACAGCTGTATGGGTTAATGTGAGGATGGTATATTGTTGGGAATTAAACGAACAATATGTCGAGAAGTATTCACAAGGCAAGTTGTTCACAAGGCACGTGCAGTCGCGAGCCATCTAGACTATTGTAGGTTTTAAAGAAGGGTGTGGCTAATAAATACATTTTTAAAGCATGGCAATAATAGTCGAAATTTCGGTTGCGTTCTTTATTTGATTACTAGCTGTCGTACCAAGCTTATAACGTGATAAAAATAAGGATTCGTAACAATATTTTTTTCAGAAAATCATTAATTTGTAAATGTGAAACGTTTTATCACTAAACAAAAATATACAGGGTGGATAAAAAGTCCGGAAACAGCTGGATTGCTCTGCAATATCGAGGTGGAAACTCTAAAAAAAAAGCAGCGCCTTAGCCGGCAAACCGATTCTAGTAGTATATTTCATACACGCTGGTATATAGTATAGCAGGCAACACCGACATAAGTTGAATGCCTTTGATCTTTACGGATTCCTGGTGGAAAGCAAAATTTGTGTTGCAGCTGCTAAATCTGACGACTACAACATAATTGCTGATTTTCGATGTGTCGTGTCAACAAGTAACTAACTATATCTACAAATCCGTTAACGCCGCTTTAGAAAGGAAACTTAAAACAGTTATAATAATTGTTATTTCGTGTTTTAATTCATTAGGTGATATGAATGACCGCGCAGCCAGTCATGAATAGCCAATTGGCTATTACGCGCTCTTGGAGAAAGCTTATCTTTACTAGGAAGAATGCACTATAATTATTGCTTCCTCTTGCGAAACGTTCAAATTATTTCAATGAAACTTATTACATTTCTTTTCGACAGTGATCAAAATGTGTTAATTTAAAGCGCATTAAATATCATTATATTATTACGTGAACATCACACCAAATTTGAGTTACAGTGTTTTATTTTGTAAGAACAAACTGGCGGATTTTTACTAAACTAAGTAAAAAAAGTTTTTTGTACGCCCTGTACAGCTGAAATATGTTTATTATGGATAAGACTAATTGTTAACACTAACAGAAAACCTTTTTTACATTTGAAAAAAAAAAACACCCCTTTGTTTTTGGTTGTGTCGTACGTATTCACGCGTGTTCATAAGGGTTTTAAATAAAAAATTAACTTTTATGTTCAAAACTCCTGGTGATATCTCTCCGGGTACGGCCTCGACTCCCAGCGTACAAAGAACACAGTATGCGACATGTGAAGCCGTGGGATGTTACGGAGGCGACATGTGACGAACACGGTGTTCATCTTCCACAGTACAAGCTATACCACCAGTGGGATTGCAGCAGGCGGGGTAAGGGGATGTCTGATTGACAGAAACAAGGCCGGAGGTTTGTCATCTCTTCCACGCAGTTCAGATGAAAGACAATCAAATATTATGAATATTTATGAATTTCAAATTTCTTATTTTGAAAACACCAATTTTTATGTTCCTACTACAAGACTGCTATCCAAAATATGCCAAGTTTGAATCGTAATTTAGGAATATATACTTTGCTCAAAAATAAAATATTATTATAACAAAGTGTAGAGAATAAATAAAAGAATTGACAGTTACACTTACAGAATTTACAGAGTTATACTTGTAAATTATCTTTTCATAAAAGTGTTTGACTTAGAACTATTTGAATAACAAAAGCGAGGAGAAATATAAAAACATCCACTCATGCTTGGTATATAACGGTCGGATATGAAGCTGCAGGGGGAATAACCGTTAATTTGAAATTACAGCCTTGGTTTGAGACCAAAACGCTCTCATTCCCACGCTCATAGACAACAAACCTTTCGAGCAAAACATATTTAGTTCACATTAAATGTTAGCTTGAAGCATTCACACACATCTCAGAAATTGTAAATACAAAAATTAAAGCTTGAAACATTACCTTTCCAATGGTGTTTGTCTTTTTGAGATTGGAAGATTTTTAGTGGGTCAAATATTCGATACAATCACGTGTTAAAAATGTGTTGTCGTAGCCGGTAGTGATCACACGAAACGTGCGATCTGCCGGTTCTAGGGTTAAAAAACACCCCCCCCCCCCGGTTGTTGTAACCCCCCCATACGGTCGTCCTGGTTACGCCTATTATTGTCATAGATATTTCAAAGTCACAATTTGATATGTTAAACATTTGATATGTTTTAATTAAATTTATGTTTCAGAAAAACATTTTTCTCATTCGACAGTGTTAAGTTTTGTACATTTAAAACACACTGTTGCCTTCAGCAAGGTTTGGTCCTTCTAACTGTGAACGACGTTTAGTCGTTTAGAGGTATAAATGACGTGACAAAGTCACAGTCAGAACGTGTGACAAAGTAATAGTCAGAACCTGTGACAAAGTCATAGTCAGAACCTGTGACTAAGTCACAGTCAGGACCTGTGTCAAAGTCACAG
>JAGFPH010012462.1:12929-23533 GCA_018207615.1 Philaenus spumarius | reverse complement strand
TTATAGTTTAAAGGGTTACCCCACAATGTAAACTATAGCAAGCAACGATACTATTAGGGCTTTATCAAACCTTTGCTCGGATTACACACAAGGCATTACATATAATGCTATAGTCTATTACATTTAAAAAAAAAAGGAGAAAATGTAATTTATTGTGTGCTTAATAGCCTTAAGACCACACGGACGAAGAGTAAACTTTTTTATTAATTGTGTGGAATTAAACTTACGAAATGAGGAAGTACAATGCCCATTTCAGAGACATTACTAATTAAACTATATTTTGTATTAATTAACATTAACAGATAAGCCTATGATGTAATACAATCTGTTACACCTATATCCCCAACTCAAATATACTAAATTAGAAATGCGATTGTAGCCTAACCATCTAAAGCGCTAGTCTATGAAGATGAACTCTGCTGGTCCGAATCTTGGCAAGACCAAAACTTTTTTCAAACTGACGGAATAAAGCGTTTCACATTAGAGAGTGACGTGATGCGTGACGGTCATTTAATAGAGAATGAATGTAAAATCCGATTCATCCTCAGCAACAAGAACACTATATACTCTGCTATACAAACAATAAGTTTCTGCAATTACAAAGTACAAAGTTACTTACACACAAGTACGATAGTACAAAGTTACTTTCAGAATATAACTTCTCCACACTTTCAATCTAAAGGTATTATCACTACTGCCTTGTCAAACCGTAGCAGCGATAATACTTAATACGACGATACAAGGTTTTATAGATGCAAATTTTACCCCACTGTTCAAAGCAACCCACTTATTGGGGATTTGTCAAACCGCCTGCTACTGTTATTACACACAGTAATGAATTGTCTAAACAAATTAAGGATTTTTCTGGAAAAAAATTAAATAGCTCTGAATCGAATTGGAAATTATTTTTCCAGGGTCTTAACCGATCTTACAATTCCTATGGTCGATTAGGGGTGAGCGACTAAAAGGGTTGAAATGGTAGGGGTAACTTTTTTAATTAAAAAAAAAAAAACATTTATTGCTGAAAAGCTGTGGAATATGAACATATAAGAAACTTTTAAGTTTATCATATGTTGACATAAATATTTTTCAAAGATTAAAAACAAACAAAAATCATATGATTTGGAGATTTTTGAGTTTTTGGAAAATTTAAGGAAAATTCAAAAAAAAACGTGCTAGCCCGGTTTCGTCGAAAAAGGTTGAATTAGGCTCATTCTTTTGTCTTTCTGTCAACTTTATGAACAAATTTGAAAATATTTTTGTATAATTCTAAAATATCGAAAATAGGCCAAAACTAAAATACGGTATCCTATTAGATCTTGCAAAAACTCTAAATATCCTACAGTGTTCAATTACATTTTATCGATACACGTTGTACAAGTTCTTCATATTAGCAATATGTTTGACAACGTTGTAGTGTCAGAACTCATATTTTAACATTTTCAACAAAAATCATTAATTTCCTCAAAAAATTAAACAACCATGGTTTTAAATTATTAAGAAAAGAAAATTCTAAAAAATACTGTTTAGTAGTTGAACTTTACAAACATTATACCCTTAGATAATAAGGTTAATACATGTTAGGTTAGGTTATAAAAACGTTCTTAAAAAAGTAGTTATGTCTGACCAGCACGGTTGAGCAGCACGAGCAGTTGAGAGCGGTACCATTAAGTAATTATCTTACTTATATAATAATTTATCATAATTTTGAACACTTGATGACAATATTGGTACCTATTTTTGGATATCTACCGGGAAGATTTACGTTCGATTTGTTTTAAATGAAAAAAAGTTGTAATTATTATCAAAAATTATGAAATGATATTTTTATTTCTTCGTTATATTTACAATGGCACTTTTTGAACTTTTTAGTTTTAGGATACACCCTTATCTGCCTCTGAAGATGAATTTTGCAATAGATACTTACCCATCTGTTTAGCCGACCTATGTAGGCTTTTTACTTAGTGTATTATTAGACTATATTACATCTGACCGTAACGTAATATTCCATATACCTTTCAACTACGTTGAAAAAAAAACAGCTATCAAACAAAACTGCTCATCAAACAATACAACTAACTGATCAAACAATACAGCTGATCAAACAAAAACAGATGATCAAACAAAACAGCTGATTAAACAAAACTATTGATTAATCAAAACAGCTGATCAAACAAAACCGCTGATTAAACAAACCAGCTAATCAATCAAAACAGCTGATCAAACTAAACAGCTGATTAAACAAACCATCTGATCAAACAAGACAACTGATTAAACAAAACAGCTGATTATTACTACATATATATATTGTTGTGAACAGTTAACATTTTCCATAAACGATGTTTAATGGTTTTCCTTATAATCAGTGTCAAAGATTTTAAACTTCCAACATTTTGGATCTTCTTGTTGGAAACAGTAGTTATTGTTTTGTAGTTTATCCTTTTTGCTATAAATCACCATGCACCTAAATGCAAAATGTAAAATTTATATGTGTACAAAATATTGATGTAGAATATCATTTGGTACGATCACTTACCATATTTAATTTGTTTACATTTTTATTTTCATTTTGCAATAATTCGAAACAAAATAAAAATATTAAATATACTCAAATGAAAATTATTAAATTAATTGAATAATAAATGAAATACAAAAATCCAAAGATAGAAACCATCCTGGCTCACGCCGGTTTTAACTCAGATCATGTAAGAATTTAATGGTCGAACCGTCGAACAGACCTAGAAATAACAAAACTGCCTCTTGTTTTAATCTTAATCTAACATCGAGGTCGCAAACTATTTTATAGATTTGAATTCTCCAAAAAAATTACGCTCCATCACCCCAATTGAAAAATCATTAAATATAAAAATATATAAAATAAAAACAAATATAAAATAAATAAAAATAAAGCTCATAAACAACAGATTGAAATTAAATTAATCTAAAGGAATATATTTTCAGTTTTATTTTTTTAAACTTACCACAAGGCTGATTTTTATTACAGGAATTCAAGAATTTTAAAGGCCTTTAATTTTAGGTACCATTCCAAATTTACGAAAAGTGATTGATGGAAGAGAGATTGGTATTGTGTAAATGGGTTTTCTAAAGTACCTTTTAAGGGTATATAACTGTCTCAAAGACTATTAATCTCCATGCAAAATTTCAAATTAGCATACCAATGAATTTTTTTGATAAACATTTACGAATGGAAAAAATAAAATGGTTGCTTAAAAAAACTATGGATTTGAAATTGTGAATTGCAAATGACCTAGGAATAGTATCTAATAGTATTGGTAGTTTGTTCTGAGAGCAATTTTTTAAAACGTACCACTTATCACATCTCTATTATTATAAAGACGAAAAGAGTAATGCAAAATGTGTTCTTATGACATTTATATACCTATAGAAGGCACCTTTTTAAACAATACCATAATCCCCCATTCCACCATCCCATCTCGAAAATTTGTAGTGGACAAATTATATGCTTATGATGGTAGTCTACCTAAAATTAAAGGCCTTTAAAACCCATGAATTTCTGAGGTAAAAATCGGCCTGGTGGTAAGTTTTTTTAAATCCATCTGAAAATATATTTCTTAGATTAAATTTCATTTGAATCTAATGTTTATAAGCATCAAATAATTTAATATTTATTTTCTTATGAATTATAGTGAAACAAATGAAAATAAAAAGCAAACAAAAATATGAAAGTTAAATATGTATAGTATTAAAATGGAACGACAGTCTATGTCAATATTTAGTACACTTATATGACCAGTTAGTGGCCTTTATTATCAATGGTGTAATTAATTAATACTGTAGGCTAGCATAATATAGGTAGGCTATAATAAAGCTATCCAAATTTACAAAAGTCTTTAACAAATAATTAATTGTAGTAAAAACTCGTCAGTTTATTACATTTGATTTGATATATTACTCAATAGTTTTAAAAGATTTGATTCTACCTCTCAATTTATATTCAAACGGAGCTTTTAAAATTTTGAAATGCATTATTTCTACTTTAAATCTGTTATTGGGCAACCACTAGCTATCTATCACTATCCAAATTTAGCTTGTATCAGAAAATAACTACTGTGACAGCCAGACATCGAGCTGACATTAGTGTGCTGTTTACCATTTTTGTGCGGAACCTAAAAATAACTGTAAATATAACAAATTACTATAAAAATTAGTAATTACGTCTAATCTAAATGCTTTATATTCCCAGACAAATTCCAAAATAGGCAGTAATGCAAATATTGTTAAACATAATATTACATACAATGTAAATAGCATAACTAGATGCACAGACATGTAGGCCTGAGCCTAGTCTAAACTAATTCAAAAGAAAGTACCTGGGCGACCGAGCATCACTCGGTATTTTTTTATTGTTTTTTTTTTTTTAGGAAAATTTATGTAAATAAAAATTGCATACTGAATAAATAAATATGAATATTTTTCGAACTCAAGTACATAAGAACTCTTTATCCTACACTATAATACGAAATAAAAATACGAAAAAAAAATAAATAGAATATGTCGTTCTCCACACAAACCTATCTTAAAGGTTAGAAATGAAAAAATAGTTTTAAGCTTGAAATCAGCTGATTTCTGTTATTATTATAGTCAATAAACATATGTATGTAATGATTTTAAAGTCCATAAGCCCAATGTTAAAAATTTTCAATTTTCAAATGAGTTGTTTAGAAAAATACGAGTTTTCCTGAGGTACGGTAGCGGTTTTCACCAATCGATTTTTTAGACCCAAAAGCCTCTAATCCCAAACTTTCAGCAAAATCCTTCCGCTGGATCTCGAGATTGCTCGTACAAACAGAGATTGCTCGTATTAGAGTATAGGATAGACTACAAGTAAACTGGAAAGCCAACCGTCAGAAAGTTATACCAAAATAATTTGTATGAAGTCAACGTATCAAACATACAAATAACAACCTTAAGGATTAGCTACACTCTTATATATTTTTTTAATTGGCAGTAGTTTTTTTACATTTTGTATTTAGGTGCATAGATATTAATAGAAAAAGAACAAACTACAAAACAAAGACCAACTATTTCCACCCGGCCAATTCAAAATGGCGGAAGTTCAAAATCTTTGAAGCTGAATATATTGGAAACTATTAAAACACGTTTATATATCTTATATGGTACTAAAAAACTTTTGCAAAACTAATGACAGCGAGCCTGACCGTTCTACTGGACCGATTTACATGCGGGTTGTACCAAAACAAGGGTTAGCGGTCCTATATGTGTAGGTTTTATTTCTATTTTGAAAATATCTATGTTAATTGGGTTAAAAATGGAAAATAAACTTTCCTTATGGACATTTAACATGGGGTAAAATTTCAACTTTGCACTTCTTTGAAGAGTCCACTGAGCCGTTTTACACGCGGTTTGTTTTAAATGAAAGCTGTTTAACATTTGCTGTATGTTTGATTGTTGTTTAAAATTGTGCTGCTCCATTCTATATTTGCACAATTTACTTACATATTTTAAATAATTTCATTTAAAATGTAACTAGCTGACCCGTGCGAAGCATTCGCATTCCAACTTACTAACAGTGTTTTATTAATTTAAATCCATGTTAAAGAGAAATAATTTTGTTATTGTTATTATATAATTTTACACAACTTACCAACTTACAGAAGGTAAACAATAACAATAGGTGTAACCTCAATGCTGTTTATAACCACGCTTACAATTAATTAAAAAAGCAATGTAGTGGAGTAACGGCAGCTCTCCAGCTGGGTATTGTTATCATCAGTGTTGCCAACGCCAGGAAAATATCCCTACAATTTACTTGATCTTACATCACTGTTACTTTCGGATTCTGTTTTTCTTCTCTTTTTTTGTATTTTTTTCGTATAATTGTATTTGTATATTTTTCCAGTGTAGCGGTTAAGGAAAGCTTCAAAATGGTGCCTCATTCATGTAATTTGATGATGTATTAAATAAGTTATGGCGTACCGACAAAAAAATGGCTTTCAGAAATAATATATGTGATAAAAGAACTTCTTAAAACGTATTTTAGCATCACTTTAAGTTTCCCTATCCAGCTGGTTATTAAAACACGTGATTGTGCATCTAAGAACAAACAATTTTAGCAAAAGGAATCAGCTGGCTTAGAGAAAATCATTAGTGGCTAGTATTTTCAACGAACAAATTCATTGAATCAAGTTGAACGTTAAACACATAGTGCCTAACAGCTGTAATACCAATAAATAAGCAACATTATGAAAAACTAAAAAACATCAATTGAAAGATGAAACTTATAACATTCAAAGATGTGCACAAAAACATAAACATAATTTTAGGTTAGGCCTAGACTGAAAAAACAACTTCTTGAATGTATTTACATTTATTACGATCGCCACCAATTGATTAAAATAACACATAAAACAGTTGATTCGGATGTCCAGCTTTTAGTACAAAATAATATTTCAAGTTAGGCCTAGGCTCAACCAACAACACACACAAACCAATAAAACCTTGCTTTAAGGAATTTAAAAACTATAAGAAAAAACTATGTTACATCCTAATTAAAAATAAATAAGATATATTATATAGTAGACCTATTTATTGATAATATAAGGTAATTGATAGTCTCTTTTTGGTAAGCGTTTTGATTAAGTGTAGGCCTACACCTGAGCCTTATTGGTTCTTTTAACTTTTATTATAACTGTTGTTATAAAATATACTAAATAATTTGATTTGAACATTTAACATTATTTATCATCTTAGTTTTGATTTTATTATTAATCCTACACCTTTATATTATAAATAAAACATAACATATCTTTTTAGAAGGTTCCATCGTAGATCATGAATAATAAATAGATCTTGCATCCATACGGCAGCAGTGTGACGAAAATTAGGTTGTCGGGAAAATAGTGCATGATCGCGCCGCGAGTTAGCGCTAGGGAGAAATCATTGTTAGCATTGGTGTTTCACACAGCTTCCGTAGTTTCCCCGATAGATAGCGCCACTATCGTCGAATTTACAGTGGAACGAAATATTGCATTGGATCGGAGCACGCAGGGGTCTCTCCTAGTTATATAATATTAAAAACGTTTATGGAAAATATTAAATATGGAATGGAATTAGTATTTACTATATTGGGTCGAATGTTATATAATATAATTATATATTTACTTAATGTTAATGTACGCACAGAACCACTTTTTCCAAAAGGTTTTTTCCAAACTAACCGATGTATTATTGACCTTATTATCTACTGGTAAGATGTTTTGTAAAGTTGAACTATTTAAAAGTATTTTGGAGAATGTTCGCCTCTTAATTTTTAAAACCATCATCGTGTTGATTTTTTTAGGAAAATTGTGATTTTTGTTGAAAAAACTAAAGAATGAGATCTGACACTACAACTTTAACTAAATTACAAGTGAAAAAACATGGACCAAGACCGGGATTTGATAAGGCAAAGGTCCTGGGCTCAAATCCCGGTCTTGGTCCATGTTTTTTCACTTGTAATTTAGTTAATTTAACCCTTGCTGAGGAAGCGTGTAAGCAGGTAATTTATTACAAATTAAAAATAACTACAACTTTGTCAAGAATATTACTATTATGAAGAACTTATACAATTTTTATCGATAAAATGTAATTTTACACTGTATAGGAAATTTTTAATTTTTGCAAAATCTAACATTCACCTATTTCCGATTCAGGTGAAAAAAAAACTTGAAAAATATTTTCAAGTTTTTTCATTCAGTTGACAGAAGGACAAAGAGAATGAGCATAAATTAAACCTTTTTCGACAAGAACCCTGCTAGCCCAATTTTTGACATTTTACCTAATTAAAAAGAACTCAAAAATTGCAAAATAAAATGATTTTTTTATGGAAAAATGTAGCTTATTTGGGTCACTGGAAGTCACATTTTCCCCGAATAGTTTTAAAATTAGAGTCGTTTTGAAAGAGAAGAAATTATTTCGAAAAAATGTAGGCTAAGTTAACTCGAGATTTTAAGGTTATGTAAAAATATGTAAACGTAAATTTTTTTCATATTTTACAGCTTGTGCCAGCAGTAAATATTTGTTTGGGGTTAGTTAAAAAGTTACCCCATTTCACCCCTACCATTTCAATCCTTATTGTCGCTCACCCCTAATCGACTGTAGGAATTGAATTGTATAGATATCGGTCCTGCGCCGGTTAAAACCTTTTCCAGTCCGATTCAGAGCTGTTTAATTCTGAAACCAAGACCTTCTGGAGCTAATTTAATTGGACTACAATCCAAGTGCAAGGTTATTTATTTTTAATAACTTTACACTTTCTAAACATGAGAAAGAAAATTTAATGTAGGCTTATTGTTGTTAATGTTGTTAAAGCTCTCCATTACCAACTGAGGACTTTATTGGTTGATATACAAGATTAATGCTCCATAATGTGTTTCCCGTAGGCCCACTTAGAAGAATGAATATTTCTAAAAGTAACCAATAATTTGTTAACAATTAATTACTTATCATGTTGTTTAATTGTTGCTGATAAACATTAAAAATAATAACAATTTTTGATATTTTATGTTTTAACATCCGTAAAATGGTTATAAATAGAAAGCTCATCACTGATTTAAAAATCTAAATAGCAATCAAATCTACTTTGTCACTGGCAAAAAAACAGGTAGTCCCTGCACATTTTTGAAGAAAATATAATAATATGTCCTAAATTCGTTTTCTTTTCCTGAGTCTTTAAGTAAAAATTGTTTAAACTTGGGAAGCGTTTATTTTATTTTGATCAAACTTAGTCCAAATCCTTAGAACGTAGCCTACTATCCTTTTGGTGATGACTAAATGTGTAAAAAAATGCATGTAAATCAGATAAAAGTAGTTCTCGAGTAGACAAGAGAAGGATATAGGTAGCTAAATCATCTAATAACGATTTCAAAGTGGGTAGTTTTATTCTACATTCGTTTCTGAGGTTTTCATAATTAAATATTTTGTGCCTGATGAAAAAAGAGAAAAGCACATTAATTTTTGTCGTAACTGACAGTTGTCATCATTATTGTAACACCCTGTACTTGTAGTTATTTTCTTACGTGAAATTAAATACAATGTGTAATCATGTAGGTACTTAAATAATTATTTCTATAAACTGGACTGCCACTTGAGATTTTACTAATTTTTATAATTACTACCAGCAAGAAACGTGATTACTAACATAACCTAACAAAAATGTATAATTTGTTGGATCTCTATTAAATCTTATAAGTTTTTATCATTTAGGTTGAACACAAAATGATACTGAAATCAGTGCAGTAGCTCTCGATTTACATGTTCCATTATGTGCTACTAAACTTAAAAAATAAAATATTTTCTTAGCATTAGACTGTACTTGGCGTCACATTCTTTTTAAGTGACACCATACCATATCTACTTGTTGCAACTGATGGAAGCAACAGGTTTATCCGACATCGGCTCACTTCGTATAACTTCGGGCTCGATTGATCCACGCTGCAGGCTCACTACCCAGCCAAACTTTATCCAGGATTTTAATAAGTCGTGTTTATTTCGGTAACGCGTGGAAATTACTGCTAAACAAACTAAGTTTAATGCAACAAACAACTTAAAAATAGAGCAGTTACAAATGGTTGTCAACCCATTTTACAAATAATTGTTAAAAGTTTGAGAGTAGATATTTTATAAACGTTTGGCCGGTTACTAAAGGATTATTTTAAATAACTCCTGTACATTAAATTAAAAAATATTTAGGGTGGTATATATATAACATAACCTAAAATAGTAGATTGTGATAACAACAAAACGTCAACAGAAAATATTAAGAAGAATTTAAATTCACATAAATTTGAGATATCAGATGCACAACAAATTGCAATTATATTCTTGAATTAACAAACGCCCAGTGTAGGTTCCGTGTTTTTTTTTACACATCTTAGTAGGCCTAATATTTTTCGTTGCAATTGTAAAAGAGATGCTTCTGTGGAAAATTCCTACTTTTCAGGATTCATTCGCAGTTTCTAATTAACTAGCCTCGTCTATAGACAAAGGAAAGTCTAACAATAAATGTTTTTTTAACTTTAAAACAAAACGGAAATATGCAAGTTTCTACTCTTTACACTATACTTTTTAACGGCTCATTGATACGCCTCTATTGTAATATTTATCACGTTATTCCCACCAATTTAACGTCAGTTTACATAGCTAAGTTTTACAACAGTCAACATGGGGATGTTTGTCTGGCGGATTCTTAACACAATGATAATAATAGCTAAACACATAACCTGATATATCTGAAGAAGTAGGCTGTATTATGGTTTAGTTTTACAAAAATCAACATGTGGATGTTTGAACGACGAATTCCTAACGCAATGATAATAATAGCTAAACACACAACCTGATATACCTGAATTATGGTTTAGTTTATATTGTTTAGTTTTACAAGAATCAACATGTGGATGTTTGAATGACGAATTCCTAACACAATGATAGTAATGGCTAAACATACAACTTGCTAGATCCGTTCGAATCTACTAAATTATAATTTTTCTTTAAATTGTTAAGTTTTACAAGAATCATCATTTCTATATATTATTGACACATAACTTGCTACATCCGATTGATTC
>JAGFPH010012462.1:0-12919 GCA_018207615.1 Philaenus spumarius | reverse complement strand
ATTGATTCTGTAAAAATATGGTTTTGTTTAGATTGTTAAGTTTTACATGAATCAACATTTGGATTTATTAATGACACCATAACTTGCTACATCCGATTGTTGTAAAAACATTGTTTTTAATAGATTGGTAAGTTTTACAAGAATCCACATGTTGATGTTTGAATGACGATTCCTAGCACAATGATAATACTTGGAAAATACAAACCTTGTTACTTCTGTTAGAGTCTGCTAATGATTATTTTTCTTTAGATTGTTTTGTTTTACGTGAATCAACAATTATTGGATGTATTAAAGTCACATTCGTAACACAATGATAATAATGTTTAAATACACAACTTGCTACATCCGTTTCTGAGTCTGCTAAATTAATATCGTTATTTACTTAGCCAAGTTTTATGAGAATCATGTGGATGTTTAAATGTCTGATTCCTAACACAGTAATTATTTCAAAATTTTGTATATATTTGATATAAGATGTAGTAGGTTGTTCAGTTTAAGATTTCATATACTGCTGGTGATGTAAAGAAGCGATAGTAAAACTTACTTACAATCTTATATTATTAAACGATCAATCTTGTATATCTTATATATTAAAAAAATTCTGTTTTTCTTTTCCGAGTCCGTTCGGCTCTTCTACCCGACCGATTTTCATAATTGAGGTCTTAAATTAAAGGTATGCACGCCCAGATTTGCCATCAAGCATTACAAATCATGTATCTTTCGCCTTACAAACGTTATAATCAAATGCAAATTTCTGCTGTGTATTCCTTATGGGGTTTTTTTTTTGGTTCTTTGTCCACTTTGCGTTCGTATACCGTCCATCCGATTGCTTTGAAATTTTGCATAGTAACACAGGTTAACCCTGGGAAGGTTTTAGGCCATTTACCGAAGTCCTAGGACATTAGGGCTACGCCCCAGTGGCCCTCAAAGTTTCAATGTTAATCTTATGGAAGAAAGATTTCTATTGATTTTATCAGGGACACAAAAACAGCTGTTCGTATGAAAAGCTTAAAACAGCTGATTTTGATCAACAACTGATTTGGATCAAATCAGTATCAAATGTAGTATTACCTTTTTGAGGTTACATTGACAAACTAAAAACAAACACACAAAAAATCAACGAAAAATGCTAACTATATTTTAATTCAATTCAAACATTGGTTGTTACAAACCTATTATATATAAAACAGCTAATTTGGATCAAAAACTGAACATAATCATTCACAGATATGTCAAGTCTTATATATTATCATCCGTTCAGCCGCTATTCACCCGAGAAGGAGCTCCGGTATACAATCCTTCAAATTTCCCATGTTAATCTTATGGAGATAATGTTTAATGAGTTTGAGTCAGCTGCCAAATAAAACAGCTAATTTATGCTCGGTCACCTATGTACAAACGAGCAAAAGATTAACGAGATTCTTTATCGAATTTTCCACCTGCGAGCGAAGCGAAGCAGCAATCTTAGGCCGAAGGCCGAGCCGGGGTTGGGACGCGGAGCGTCCAGGGGCAGAGCCCCTAGTTTGTTTATAAATTTATTTCGAGGATCTCGCTAACGGCTCTAACGATTTTTATGAAAATTTGCATATAGGGGTTTTTTGACTTCAGGAATCGAATGTGTTAGGTATTATGTCTGCAAAAATGCGCATAAACTTGGAAAAATTGCGCATAAAATTTAAACTCTGAATTTCTTTTATATACCACCTTTGGAGTCACTAAGTATAGGTTAATAGAAAATATACAAGAATTGCTCGTTTAATTAGATAAGATTTAACAAACATAAATCATTAACAATGTATCAGGTGGTATAATTTTCAACTTATTTCTTTATTCAAACACCAAACGTAACTAAAACAATATTTTTGTGCTGTTATCAACCGTTCTGAAAACATTTTCACCAGTTTCTGCATTCTTTGCATTTTTATAAAGGTAATATAAATTATCTGATGATTATAATTATAATTTGTTATTTCTAAAATAAATAAACAATATCAAATATGGCCTATTCGTTGGATAGGTTACATAACCTAAATCTTATGTTATGTTATGTTTTGGACGTCAGGATTCGAATGCGCTAGATTTTAAATCTGCAAAAAAATTATAATAAAATGTTAGAACTAATTACACTCATGTTTTTTATAATTTAAATAAATAGTTCATGTGTACGTAAGATAGAAAAATATTCATATTTATTCAGTATGCGATTCGTATTTACATACATTTTCCTAAAACACAATAAAAAATATACTGAGCGATGCTCGGTCACCCAGGTTTAATAATGGATAAACTCACAACTTGCTACATACAATCGAGTCTTCCAAATTATTATTTTTGTTTAGATTGCTAAGTTTTATGAGAATTAACATGTGGATGTTTAAATGACGAATTCCTAACACACAAATAATAATTGCTCACTACATCAGATATCACGTCTGAAAATTACCATTTTGTTGTAATTTTAAGTTTTACATTTGATTATATCAATGACGAATTCATGACACAATGATAATCAAGACTAAACACAAACCTTGCTACATCCGCTATCAAGCCTGCTAAGTTATTATTTCTGTGTTCAGAGCTAAGTTTTACGAGATTCAACATGTGGAAGTTTGAATGACAGACTTTTAACTCAATAAAATAATGGCTAAACACACAACCTGATATACCTGAAGAAGTAGGCTGTATTATGGTTTAGTTTATATCCAGTAACCTAACTCAATGAAAATAATGGCTAAACACACAAAGTGATATACCTGAAGAAGTAGGCTGTATTATGGTTTAGTTTATATCCAGTAACCTAACTCAATGAAAATAATGGCTAAACACACAACCTGATATACCTGAATAAGTAGGCTGTATTATGGTTTAGTTTATACCCAGTATCCTAACTCAATGAAAATAATGGCTAAACACACAACCTGATATACCTGAAGAAGTAGGCTGTATTATGGTTTAGTTTATATCCAGTAACCTAACTCAATGAAAATAATGGCTAAACACACAACCTGATATACCTGAAAAAGTAGGGTGTTATGGTTTAGTTTATACCCAGTATCCTAACTCAATGAAAATAATGGCTAAACACACAACCTGATATACCTGTAGAAGTAGGCTATATTATGGTTTAGTTTATATCCAGTACCCTAACTCAATGAAAATAATGGCTAAACACACAACCTGATATACCTGAAGAAGTAGGCTGTATTATGGTTTAGTCCAGTATCCAGTGCTACATCCAGTATCGCGTCTCATAAATTATTATTTCTTTTCTCAGCTCTAAGTCTTACAAGAATCAACATGTATGTTATTGAATGACGTAATCCTAACACAATGAAAATAATTATAATAATAATTGAATGAAAATACGGTAATGAAAAATGAAAATAATAATAATTTAGCTAAACACACAACTTGCTACATTATCAAGCTTGCAAAATGATGACTTTGTCTAGATTTTAAGTTTTAAAAGAACCTACATTTCGATATATCAATGACGGATTTTTTTGACGATTTTTTGCATGAATGTTCCTTATTCCTAGGCCGAGCCATGTATATATACGGGTTTTTTCCATTTTTCATTTTTAACCCCTTAAATAAAACAAAAATGGCGGCCGGACCGATTCTCTTAGTGTAAGCTTTTTTCCGAAGCCAGTTTGTGGCTTAACCGTAAGTCGAATTTAAAAACTAATAACATTTTGCTAAAAGCAAATTAAATTTTAAACAGAAATGTATTCTTGATTTTTTCCGTATCTCTAACGGTAAGCTCACAAAATGGCCGTAAACTTCGAATTTGTTAAAAATTGTCCAAGTTTTTTTATTTCAACCAAGTTTTTATACGTTTATTCTAAACCAATTCAAAAGTGTTCTATAGCTTTTTTGTAGATAAAGGTTTAAAGAATTCATATATGCCAGTAAAAAAATGATTGAAGTTAAATTAAGAAAGTTATTAGCTCAAGAAACAATCACGTTCAGTATCGAAAGGAAAATGTTTAGCTTTAGGCCTACATAAAAAGTAGTAAACATTATTGTAATTTTTTTCATAAATGTAAAAAAGTTTCATAATTTAGTTCTAAATAGAATTGTATAAAAATATTTATCAATTTCAAATTTTTTATTTTGAAAACACCAGTTTTTATGTTCCTACTACAAGACTGCTAACAAAACTAGGCCTGTTTTGAATAGTAATTTAGGAATATATCATTTGCCCAAAAATGACATATGAAAGTGTAGAGAATAAATCAAAGAATTGAACTGTATACCTGTAAATTATCATTGTAAATTTCATAAAAGTATTTGACTTAGCTTTACTTGAATTGCAAAATGAGAAAATGAGATGAAACAAATGAAACCTCGCGGCGATAAAGGACATACAAAAAATGACCGTAGGACACCGTGGGAAGTGTTGGTACATGGGTTGAGATCACTATCACGACGTTTTAACATCGTTTGTTTTCATTATTTCTAATATTGGAATATGATATGGAACTTAAGTTAACTTATGATACATTGTTAAGTTTGAGTTATTTAAGTATGTAAATATTTAATTGTATGTTGTCCCTCTATAACGCGATATTTTTAGCTATCTTACGCATTATTAATCTAAATAAAACACAATGCCTCTAAAAGAAAATCTTTAGCAGTTAAAGCTCAAGAAAAGAAATAAAAACGAGAACTAGAAATCCCGGAATCGCGGGAATTGTAAATAATGTGTCACTGGCTAAACCTTGTGCTTACTTCCTTACTGGCACACTACTTTTAACCTAAGCTGAAAACCACATTTGTTATTTCAACGAGCGAGGTCTACTGTTCACAGAACTACTAGTATTGTTTTTTTAACGTGAATCAACAATTGGATGTATTAAAGACCCATTGCTATCACAATGATAATTGACCGAGTCTCCGTTTTAACTCGACCGTTCGGCATTTCGTCTGTGTGTCTGTGTGTCTGTCTCACGATTACGGCCAAAAAAAATATTTAAGTAAATTAAGAAAGTTATTAGCTCAAGAAACAATCACGTTCAGTAACAAAAGAAAAATGTTTAACTTTAGGCCTACATAAAAAGTAGTAAAAACTATTGTATTTTTTTTTTCATAAATGTAATAAAGTTTCGTAATATAGTTCTAAATAGAACTGTATAAAAATATTGATCAATTTCAAATTTCATATTTTGAAAAAATTAGTTTTTATGTTCCTACTACAAGTCTGCCAACCAAACTTTGCCTGTTTTGAATAGTAATTTAGGAATATATCATTTGCCCAAAAATGACATATGAAAGTGTAGAAGATAAATCAAAGAATTAAACTGTATACCTGTTAATTATCATTGTAAATTTCATAAAAATATTTGAATTAGCTTTACTTGAATTACAAAATGAGATGAAACAAATGAAACCTCGCGGCGATAAAGGACATACAAAAAATGACCGTAGGACACCGTGGAAAGTGTTGGTACATGGGTTGAGATCACTATCACGACGTGTAACATCGTTTGTTTTCATTATTTCTAATATTGGAATATGATATGAAATTTAAGTTAACTTATGATACATTGTTAAGTTTGAGTTATTTAAGTACCTATGTCAATATTTAATTGTATGTTGTCTCTCTATAACGCGATATTTTTAGCTATCTTACGCATTATTAACCTAAATAAAACACAATGCCTCTAAAAGAAAATCTTTAGCAGTTAAAGCTCAAGAAAAAAATAAAAACGAGAACTAGAAATCCCGGAATTGCGGGAATTGTAAATAATGTTTCACTGGCTAAACCTTATACTTACTTCCTTACTGGCACACTATTTTTAACCTAAGCTCAAAACCACATTTGTTACTTCAACGAGCGAGGTCTACTGTTCACAGAACTACTAGTAATGGTTACACACAACTTGCAACATCCGATCAAGACTGCTAAGTTATATTTTTTTTAGAATGTTAAGGTTTATAAGAATCAACATTTGGATATAGCTATGACTTATTCCTAACACAATGACAATCAAGCCTAAACACACAACTTGCTACATCCGATATGGCCTCTTCTAAATTATTATTTCGGTTTTCAGAGCTACATTTTACTAGAATCAACATGTGGATGTTTGAATGACGGATTCCTAACACAATGATAATCAAGGCTTAAAATGCAACTTGTTACATCAGTCCGATTCTGTAAAATGATTGTTTCGTTTAGATTGTTATTTTTTACAAGAACCAACATTTGGATATTTAATTGACTAATTCCTAACTCAATGATAATAATTTGCACACCACTTAACTACATCCGATTTTGCTGTATTATTCTTTAGTTTGTTTATATTGTTTAGTTTTACGTGAATCATTGGATGTATTAAAGACGCATTCCTAACACAATGATAATAATACGTACACACACAACTTGCTAGATCCGGTTTTGCGTCTGCTAAATTAATAATAATTTTGTTTACGTAGCTAAGTTTTACTAGAATCAACATGTGGATGTTTGTCTGGCGGATTACTAACACAAAGATAATAATAGCTAAACACACAAACGGATTTTCGAACGGACTTTGCTACATCCTCTAAATATATTTTTTTTATATTGTTAAGTTTTAAAAGAATAAAGATTTGGATATATTAATACTGTACACTCAACAAGCTACATCCGGCTTCTGTAAAAATTGTGTTTTGTTTAGATTGTTAAGTTTTATAAGAACCAACATTTTATAATTCAATGACGGATTCCTAACACAACGATAATAATTTCTAAGCACCCAACTTGCTACATCCGATATTGCGTCTGCTAAATTATTATAATATAATTATATTTTGTTTACAAAGCTAAGTTTTACTAGAAAAATGTGGATGTTTGTCTGGCGGATTCCTAACACAATGATAATAATGGCTAAACACACAACTTGCTACATCCGTTCGATTCTTAACTATATAGGCCTATATTTTTTTAGATTGTTATGTTTTTACAAAAACCAGATTTGTACATATTAATACTGGACACACAACTTGCTACATCCTATAGATTCTTAAAATAATAGTTACAAGAGT
This sequence comes from Philaenus spumarius, assembly GCA_018207615.1. Classification (NCBI taxonomy): domain Eukaryota; kingdom Metazoa; phylum Arthropoda; class Insecta; order Hemiptera; family Aphrophoridae; genus Philaenus; species Philaenus spumarius. The sequence continues at coordinate 5,887 of JAGFPH010012462.1, read as the reverse complement.
CAACATTTTGATATTTGAATGACGGATTCTAACACAATGATAATAATAATTGATAAACACAAATATTGCTACATCTGTTCGTGTCTGCTAAATGATTGATAAGTTGATTGCTGTTCTTTAGATTGTTAAATTTTTACAAGAATCTGCATTTTTATAATATATCAATGACCAGTTCATAACACAATGATAGGAATGGTTAAACACACAACTTGCTACATACGTTCGAGTGTAATGATAATAATAATAATGACAATTGCATTTATTAATGTTATTAACGTAAAATACAACCCAAAAATTTATACTTCCATAACAATAAAATAAAAAATCCTTAACCATTCCGTAGTCATCTGCCAGAGTAGCGATTGCCTTCTCTAGTCTAATACACAATGTTTATTTACAATTTTTACTTACATACTAAACTTAACCTATAAAATCTAATTAAATATCCTTGTCTTTTTTAAACAAACTCACAAAAAAAATACTCCTAACTGTATTAAGATAAATATTTTATTTAAAAATAAATAAATAACTGAATGTTAACATTTTACCCAACTATTTTTATTTTTGTGTAATGAAGTATTTACTTTATTTTTAATTGTTAAAAATATATATTCCATTTCTTAGGAATAAATAAATTACTATTTATACTAAATTACTAATTTTTTTAGATTGTTAAGTTTTACAAGAATCAACATTTTTTGGATAAGTTAATGACACACAACTTGCTATATTCATTCCACAGTCTTCTATTTTATTATTTTTGTTTACATAGCTAAGTTTTACAAGAATCAACATTTGGATTTATTCTATGAATGATGGTTTCCTAACACAATGATAATAACGGTAAACACACAACGTGCTACATCCGATTTTGCGTCTGCCAATTATTATTTTTGTTTACATAGTTCAGTTGTACGAGAATCAACAATGTGGATGTTTGTCTAGCGGATTCCTAACACAATGATAATAATGACTAAACACACAACGTGCTGCATCCAGTCTGCTAAATTATTGTTTTATTTACTACATTGTTTCACGAGAATCAACATTTGGATAAGTTAATGGCACACAACTTGCTACATTCATTCCACAAACTTTTATTTTATTATTTTTGTTTACATAGCTAAGTTTTACAAGAATCAACATTTGGATTTATTCTATGAATGATGGTTTCCTAACACAATGATAATAACGGCTAAACACACAACGTGCTACATCTGATTTTGCATCTTCCAATTATTATTTTTGTTTACATAGCTCAGTTATACGAGAATCAACAATGTGGATGTTTGTCTAGCGGATTCCTAACACAGTGATAGTAATGACTGTTCAGACTGGATGCAGCACGTTGTGTGTTTACAGTCTGCATCCAGTCTGCTAAATTATTGTTTTATTTACTACATTGTTTTACGATTATCAACATTTTGTTGTATAAATAACGAATTTCTAACACAATTGTATAATGGCTAAAGATCGTGCTAAGATCGAGTCTGCTAAATTATTATTTTTGCTTAAATTGTTAATTAAGTTTTACGAAAATCAACAAGGTCTAGGCTACTTAAAATATTGTCTTGTATGTAGGCTACCAAGTTTAAAAAAACATAATATGATAATATTGATCCATTTAATTATGTTTTGTGCAACCGAAGAATGAATGTGTAATTAAAACACAATCTGATATAATGGGAAAACATCGGCTATTAATTTCAATTAGCGAGCCCTTTGCTAATTAATGTAGCCGCAGCTATCTAATGTGTTAGCAACATGCTCATATTATAGACAATGCCTATTCATTTTAGTAAAAATTGCAAAATGTCTAACAAAGTAGCAACAAATTTCAACTTATTTGTATAGAATTTTATGAAGTGTTGACAAAATGGATAAGAATTATTGAAATTAAATTTCATAAAAATGTATAAATGCTATAAAACAGATCTAATGGATTTTCATACAATACTTATTTTGTATACGGGCCTTATAGTGTTACAGAAGGTATTTAATTAAAGTAGGCTATTCTAAAATGTACAATTACACAGCCAGATGGGGTTCGTAGCTAATATTTTATGAGTCGTGTACAGTGAGGTGCTAAATGACAAACTGTTGCTGTAGGAGTTTGCATGACGTGACCCAGTACGTCCCAGGCCAACGATCGATAGCTATGTTTAGAACTACTATAAAAATAGTCGCAGCTGCTAACAACCTCCTTCCTCATTATTTGACAATGTGTTATGTTATGCCAAGTGGATGTTTCTACTTTTTCTTTCAATTGAATAAGTAACACCCATTTTTTGTTTAATTTTGTTCTGTATGTAGCATGTCTTAAAAGAACTAAAACTTAATTAAGTACATAATTGTTTCCTTTGGCTGTGTAAAGAATTTCAACGTTTTTGTTTGTAAAAACAAAATGGCTGGGTTCTAAAAAAGTATTAAAATTTTCAATGAACTGTTGTTTTTTGTTATTAAATATTACAACTAACAGGAAAGTGACTGAAACTTGGCAAACGAATTCATTGATGTATGTAATCAATAACATGAAAAGGTTAAGTAAAAAATCAACAGATATGAAGTAAAAACGAATTCAGCTTACAAAAATACGAGCTTCGAAGTGTGCGAGTGAAATTAAATGTAAATAACAGTTTCGTTATTATGTTATTAGGGGAGTTCAAACAAAAAATATCACTGTAACATTACATACAAAATAAAATTGCTGTTATTGTTATTGCCTATAAGTCGGTATATTTCAAAAATTACTCTCGATTGTTTAAAATGTTAATGATTAATACAAACGTTCCAACTCGGATTATAAAGTGACAAAACCTACTGGAATATAAACCTACACAACACGTGCAACCAGGTCTGGATTGTGCAAGTGGCCTGCTGTTTAGTATTCTGTCACACGATTCTATACGAGACTTCAATTATTTTACGTTGGCGAAAGTTATAATATTTTGCCAATTTCAAAATTGAACTTTAGATTCTCGGACCATATATTTTATATTATGTTCCGTCTGCAATTTTCAAATTATCGACTAGGGCTAACCAAGAGTTCTTTTAGCGAATTTCCATATGAAAGATGAGCTATTGCAGTGACTCTTATGGTGAGACTCTTATTGACTGTCGGGACTGGTCAATGAGCACAATGGTGTCATTAAATGTTGCTATGTACATATGTATACATGTGTTCTAACGGCCAAATTTTACTTTCGATTTGGTCTAAATTTGTTGATTTTGGTTATCGAACGGGTTCGTTAGCCAACAAATTTTCGAACTAAAGTAACAATGTTTTTGATATTTTTCGCGCTAGAACAAAACTTTATTGGTGTTTTATCTAAAAAATTAAAATATGAGATGACTCTGCACTTTTGTTGTCTTACACGACCTTATATTCCGTCTGGTTCTCCCAAAATCACCACAACGTAAAATACTATAAAAGTACCCGGTTCAAATCCACGTGACGATTTTAACGTGGGGACAGCTTCTGGTCCAAGGCTGACGGCCGGGATGCAAACTCGCGAAGCTGTCCATAATCCGGGGCCGCAAGGTCGAGGTGCAAACTCGCTAAGCTAGTTTTTCCTTTTCCACTGCTGGCGAAACGAAACAGTGCGTGAGCTGGGGCTGGAGGCTAAGGTACGTACAAACAAACTCTACTAATATATTTAATAAATTCAGCGCCTTCGTGAGAAGTCCAATTTCCCAAATAGCGAGTTGAACCCCTAAATCAAATAAACTTAATTTTGGAAATCTGCTCAACAATTCAGCTGCGTCGTCGAATTATTTCTTATTTTAAAATGTCTTTCAGCCTAGCCAAGACATTCAGTAGCCTAATAACATTCAGTAGATAAAATAATACAGTCTTTAGTTTCCTAAAATGGCAATTTTTATTTATAATTTAGACGGACGTTGTCTAATCGTGTTTTGGGTTTTAAATGTAGTAGACTACAATTTTCATATTTCCTAGCAACGGGACTATCAGTTTGAAATAATCCCGGCACATATGGAAACAACGTTGCTACAACGCGCCTAACATTTTCCAATAGTGCCAGCATGTATGGGATTGTCATGTACGAGAACTAACGCTCTCTATAGTTGCGCGCACACTGCACCGACCGGTACGATCGGTATTTTTATAAAAGTCAAATGCATGTTTCTTTATGGAGGTGTGCACACTATAAACCGACCGGTACGACAGACTGTCAACGGACGATTCACCACTTTCGCAGTTTTGAAAAAAAGTCGGAGTGAAAAAACTTGTAGACAATCCGCGACGTGCCTTGCCGGTCGTACCGTTCGGTTTATAACGAGCGCCAAAATTTACAACCGGAACGGAACTATTCGCCATTTGAGTTTTGATTACTGTGGTGACAAGATGGATGTAGGTGTACTTATTTTTTGGTACAAAAATATGAGGCTATACTTGAGTTGTCTAAGCATTGTTGATAATTCCTTCTGAGGCTGAGGTCCCAACCTCGACACATTTCTCTATTCGATGGTGGTGACCAAAATATTTGATTTAAATCATAAACTTGTTTCTAACTACTAATGAACCAAACCCATAATTTTTCCACCGATTTCTACCACAAATCACGACAATATAAATTGACAGATCAAGCCGAGCTGAATTCAATTGTATATTGTTGGCTGATTGAAAAGTAGGCCTAAATCTCTTTTGTGGACCATCAAATTGTGATAATTAATTGTACCGAGGTAGCCTACCCTTATTTACTTCGTGCGTAATAATTGTTGTACATGATTTAAAAATGGAATACAAACAATCGTGACCAACTTGAAAGATAATCATGGGACTATATTTATCTTTTTTTGTATTGTATATATAAAAATTTTAAACCTTATTTCAATATAAGTCAGAGTGTGAAAATAAGCAACTTTGCACGACTGTTTACGAATAGGCCTACCATGCAGTAATCTAATTTTGTATGTAATGTTTCACCATTATTTATGTGAGGTTCCATTAACCTCTAATGAAGATATTATTTGTTTTAAATTTTACTCATTAAATTAGCTGAATTCGTTTGTACTGTACTTCGTACCTGTAAATTTATTTAACTTTTTTAAGGTAATTGTTTACATAATATTATGTAACATTACGATATAACATCTCTTGTGTTTTTACATCACCATTAATATTTAAGAGAATAGGCCTACAATATTAAAACGTTTTCAGGAATGTTTCTCACTTCAACCTACTAAACTTATGTGGGTTGATAAATAAAAGAAAATATTATCTTTGCAAAATAATCTTACAACGATCATGACGACCTTAGTTATTATTGAATTAATAATCAAGTAAAAAATAAACTAACGGGGCTGGTGCGAAGAGCCTCCGCCAAAAGCTGGAATCAAACCAAAGAGCTGTATCCGTGAAGTATTAAAACACAGTCTTACTTCTGAGCTATGATTGATTTAGAAAACCCTTCATTTAGTTTAAACTTAATACAACCAGTTAAAACTCAACGCCTCAATTAAAAGCTGACAGCTGGAACCGTGACGTAGTACAACACAAATATAACAGCTGAGTAATCACTGCTTCCCCAGAAACCTTCATTTAACTTAAACTTAAGTACCAGGAGACCGAGCTAAAGCTCGATTATAAGCAGGGCTATGATTTCAATAATAAATATTGGATTATTGAGTTTTGAGGTTAGGCCTATAACATTAAACAACTAAATAAAGGGTATATACAACATTAGGATTACCTGTAATAAAAATACAGTTTAAAGGATTAACCATAATCTCAACGCTATGCCTCAGAAATAAGTCAGGCCTAAATTAAAGTTTAATATTTCAATATCGATTTAGGCCTAGGGCCTAGTTCGCTCACGTCAATAACTATTATTGCAAATTTCCGTGAACATCGTTTAGGTTAGGC
>JAGFPH010012461.1:10975-30149 GCA_018207615.1 Philaenus spumarius | reverse complement strand
GGTATTGGGAAAAATCTACATCTTACTGATGCATGGATTAAGATAATTAGGATAGAGTTGGTTTTTCCTTTAGAATGAGGATTGACTTTAAATTTTGTTATAAGATACTAGGAGATCTGCCCCTGCTCGCTTTGCTCACCAATGCCCTCGGCCACAAAGAATTATTGTACACTCTGATATTTGCACGGAAATTGCAATTAATTAGGACAGAGGCACTTCAACCTAAGTAAGGGAGTACGGATAGCGGAGCACTATACTTATTGTACAATAGAGATCGAAATGTACTTGCACCATATTCAATAATTCGAATTATTGCAAGCATTGTCATTTAACTATTAGTATTTAAATAATCAACATTTCAAAATAATTTCGATGTTGCCAACTAAAGTAAACAATACCAGATGTTTGACTTATAATACAGTAAGACTGATCAAATCAGCTGTTTTATTTAAAATATGTAGCATCAGATGTTTAAAATTGTAATGCAGTATAGTAAGCATTTTTCTTTGAGTTTAGTTTGTTCTTTTTCATTTGTTTGTTGTTGTTGTTTTTTTACTTAACCTAAAAATCTGTTAGTTGTAAAGAATAATAAACTGATTCTAAATTTGCTATGATTGTTGCTATGATGATGAATTTATTGCTAAGCTTGTGATCTAAATAAGCTGTATTATCTGTTATAGGGGTGGAATTAAACACATGAATTTTCAGTATCTTACTCTTCAAAATCGAAATTTGTCAAAATTCTTTCTTGATGTGCGTCTTCTTGTTCTACATTGAGTCTATGTCAGTCAGGACAAATACATTTATATTTATAGACTAAATACTCTGCCCTGCTCGCTTTGCTTGCCAACCTTTGCGGTGACATATGGTGATGCCTACGTAAACCAGAAAATCTGTAATTTTGTTTTTATTTTCTACATTTTTTAAATGTTTAATCATAATTATTATGGAAATAATGATTCTTTAGGACAGAGGCACTTGGATCTAAGAATGGTGTGGTGGAAGCTGTGTCCTGTACGTACTTTAAAACATATATCGAAATAGACACGCAATATGCAAATCATTTGTAAACAAAATACCTAATTTTATCTATAGTTTTAAGCATTTTTTACTTTTCTTAGTAAGAGTTTTAAATATTTTTGGAACAAAAAGTAGATTAAAATATTCTTTGAAAAGTCTTCTAAATGGTAATGCAAGTTTCGTCAAAATCAGTTCGGCCATTCAGGAGATTGGCCCGGCAAAACAAACAGATAGACCGATAAAAACGTATAAATGTGTGTTTAAGTTTTGGTAATTGGTGAATAACCTTAAATATGAGCTTAGATAAACTATTATATACTAAAATCACAGACAGGCATTTCAATTTTATTCATATGTATAGATTTGAAAAAACAATTCTCAAATTTTCGATGAGAAAACGGACGAACAATACAAAAGAGCACGTCCAAACCCACAAAGAAACGGACCTGCCAAATCCTTTGAATAAAAAACATTAAATTGTTTAAATTTTCTGGTTTTATACTACCCGAAGACCTGCAATCTTCTGAAATCTCTAATACTTAAAGTACTCTGAGTGAGTGAGTAGTAAAATTTACGTTTTTTGAGCTACTGATATTTTAAACGGTTAATTGTAAATCTTTCGATCTAAAGTAAACATAGAGGACTATTATACAATTAGGTTTTTTACATGTTAGGAATCTTTCTGGAAATCAGAGACTGCCGGAGAGTACCCAGTGACGATGTTCTAAAAACTTATTTTAAAAAATATTAGAAATACAAATGCAGAGATGCCATTCGATGAACCAGATCGGCATATAAGTGTCCCACCTTGTATTACCTGATAAGAGGTAGACGGAGATGTAATGGTGCGCGTCTTCCAGTTGAAAGTGTACTTGGTCTTCTTGTTATCCACAGTAATCCTTGGTATTTATAAGTTTTCCAGCTAGTCTTGGTGTACAATTACGTTGATTGTTGTGTCTTGAAGCAAGAATGGGCTTTAATCAGCATGTTTGCTCTAGTTTCGGGCTGTCTGGAGTATTCAAGGATTGTCACGGGTTCGCAATGCTCTGACAGCATTGAACATACATGCTCTATACATATTTAACATTATTTTAATGCACTAAATACATATGCACCATTCTCTGGATGCTTTCCACATAAACACTACGTGCTCTAAGAATGTAAATATTTATAAAATACATAATAATTATACAAATTACTTAGTTTTAATTCACTCGAGAATACTTTTATTTACTGTCCGCGAGCCACGAGATGGTCCCTGGAGCTGCCCGTAAACAGCCATGTCCTCACGCGGTATCGCCTTTTTAGCAGGCGCAAAGGCGAGTAACGGGTACTATTAATAGACTGACGCTATAGCGGAAAATATAACTTCATATAGCATAGTATTGATATTGATCATGCATTCTTATGTTAAAATGGATTTTAGTCATTAAAACAGCCGATTTTTTTCAAATGAATTCTATTGACTAAATTCTTAACAAAATCAGTACAAACAATACAGTAAATGAAAAATGTGTACCTAGTACAGGCGCTTTAAATATCATACTACATATAAATAAATTGAGTAAATTAAGTTTAAAAAATATACAGTAAAGGAGGTTCTAAAAATCAAAAAGCTATAAAGTACAATAATATTAACCAAATTTAAGTTACCGGTACTGTAAAATATTTTATAGGAATGTAAATTTATGCAGGAAGTTTATAAGTTTATACAGTTGTTGTATAATAAATGAGTTATATCAATTAAAGTTAATTTATTATAAATTTGATTACTTGATGTTTTCTTTTATTGTTATTTGTAAGGAATATAATTACTCTGTTCATTAATAATTTAATCTTCTATCGTTTTTAAACTTATAAATCCAAAAATATTATACTATGCCAAACTGTTAGTGTTTTTTAAAAACATATTATTAATATTCTTTCAACACTACTAAACGGAATTATAATAACTTTTAAGCTGTTATTCTGTTAATCTATTAAAATCCATTTAGTATAATAATTAAGTAAACGTACATGTGAACAGTATATATATACTGTATTGTTCATTCACAGCAGTAATTGCATACATAGTTCCAATAATTGCTACTAATAATGTTATTTTTTGTATATATATTTTTTAAACACACTGAAGAATTCCTGTTTTGTACCACGATACCACGTTCGATTTTAAATAGCATTTGTTGAATAACGATGCTGCGGACATTCACGGCGGCTCTGTACTAGGTCGTGGCACATAGCTACAAGCGCCTTCAAACTAAATCTAGGCAAGGACTCAGGGACCATCTCGTGTCTCGCGGACAATAATAAAAAATAACCGGTTTCGATGAACTACGACGCTATCTTCAGGCTTGTATGCACTGTATAGTTTCTAAATCACAATTAGTATATATATATAATCTTTTAATCATTCCACATTTAAGAGGTTAGTAACTCGAGCTAGCAGCTGAAAAGTTTATATGTTTTAGGGTTTCAACCTACTCTTTGGGAAATTGGTCTACCCATGTATTCTCTGAATAGCTGGTTACATGATTATTTATTTTTAGTATAATTTGTTTCCACCTCAGACTCTAATTGGATTATTTACTGCTCTTTGTGAGTTTACAGGTTGACCTTGCTTCCTCGGATTATGGATTGCTTCGCTTTGCTCGCATTTTACTAACTCACTAAGTTTTTAAATACGTAACTTTGTGTTATTTAAAGCTTTTATGGATTTTGTAGGAACTAGACGGGCTATAAGGTCTGCACAAAATGTGTAGAATAATCTCCTACTTCAATTTTTGTAGGTTAAAGCAATAAAACATTTTATTCTAGTACAATCAATATATTAAAAATTGTTACTGAAGGTCCAAAATCGTGTTCCCGGTTTTTGGATTTTTTGTGGACCAAATTTGAACCAAATTGAAAGAAAAATTCCGTTAGAGTGCAAACACATATATTCACACACACACATATAATATATATTTAACATTTTGTATGACACCCCAAAACGTGTTCTGGGGACCATGATTGGTGCTCAATTACCACTGCCGACCTTATATCACAACATAAGAGTAACTGCAATACTTTATATTTCCTATAGACATTTGGTAAAAAGGAGTAAAATATGTTTTTACTTGTCATAATATAAAAGAAAGATCATTTGAAATTTAATACATACACACTTTACAAATACGAAAAAATACACATAGGACAGATCAGTGTATACGTATTGTGTATTCTTAAACACAATTTAAGTTTGCAAATGTGAAATTTTTAATTATGAGCAGCTCTGAAGATGACGCTATAGTTAGCCGAAACCGTTAATAATTTACTATCTACAACAATCCATAGGAAAGGAAATTCTTATAATTATATTAATATATTAGTATTATTTATAATACTGGTGGCTTTCACTGAACATTTAAAAAATCAATATCTATACCTGGTATTCAGACCAATGACGGAAATTATTGATCATGTAATAAGACTGTGGCCAAATGCAGAATACGATTAAAAACTGTTGGGAAATGATAACAAGACGACTGATGGCACCTGCTGTATAAGCAAAGGACGAATTCTCTCTCATTTGTATCCGTACACTTTGAAATTCAATCCAACAAGCAGCTGTTATAATTGAGTATACAGTGATGCAGTAGATAAATGTAAGACATAATCTTGTTTTAAACCCTGTGGGAAAAAACAATATATAATCTGAACTGATAATTAAAATTACATGCAACTTTCCTGTTAATCTCTCATGTTGTGCGTCAGTCTAATGTTGGTGGGAGAATTACAGGAGCTTAAAAATAACTTTAATTAAAAAACAGGTTAATCTATAATTAAAAAATGCAACTTGCCTATTTACAAAAAACAAACAATTTATTCAATGGTGGCACAAACACCAGCTGTTTACTGTAAAATCTCTTAAATTATTCATCCAATATCTCAGTGGAATTTGCTTGACCAGCTGATTTTTTACTTTGATATAATTTTATCAATACTTTCAATGTTAAGTTTTTGTTTACTACCTAATAGGCCTATGCTACGATGGTTCTTACTAATAGACCACTGTATAATATCTAACAAGATTTACATAATTATTTCAAAAATATTTACCATCCTAACTTTGTGGTTATGTTTAATCCTATACCGTCGTTCAATAGAAACTATAAAACGAAATTGGATTTAATAATAAGGAAAACTCAAATAAATCTCAAAACAAATATTTTTTTAGGTATTTGTTGAAATAAGTGTTTTGTGGGCTTTTACAGTGTTATTATTATTTTTCTTTTCATATTTGCTACATTTTGTATTATTTTGTGTAATAAGGGTTAAAGTGTTAACTTGCAAAGCAATATTAATTATTAGAACAGGAGCAGGATGATAATGTTGTTCAGCAGTAATAGAAATGTTATATATAAGAAAACCTTAAAAATTTAAGAAAATTTTAAATACACAAATGATAAACTATTTTGTTGACATAAACTTCTAGTAAAGTATTGTCAAATATTTATGTTTTATCTTGAAAGCGCACTTTTTCACCAGTATAATGAATATTAGAAGTGTGTTTAAAGTGTATGTGAGTGTCAGGTGTATGTGCGTATGAGCGAGTGTGTGCTCCTAGTTTTGTATGTCAGCTAAGTGTGAGTGCATTTGTATGTTTGTGTGAGTGATGTTGTAATGTACTTTATTAAATTACATTAATCATTTTTCAATGTTGATCACTTTATTCGATTTCCATACTGTAGATATTTTATTTATTTATAAACAGTTTTGACACTTACTTGGTCCTGGTTTGCAGACAGGAAGTATTCCTAACAGTGTGAGCTGTACTTGTATAAATCTTATTTTATTGTAATATTCAGATCCTCTTTCAACTTGTGGACGATTCTCTTTAAATTCGTCTTTTGGAAATTCTTTTGGGATCCGATTATTCTGATTTTTATAGTAAGAATTATTACCGTAATATATTGTTTCACCATAGTCTAACATTTTTAGCTGCGTACCTATCACTTTATTATTTTTAGGACTTAATGGCACAATATTTATTTGATTTCACTCTGGCAAAGTTGATAAAACATTGCTAGTAGACATTGAGATACCCGAATTTTTGCGATATATGGTTTTTGCTTGACCCCAAGCCCTTATGTTTTGCGTGACTCAATGGCGGGGGCTCCACTCGTTATAATTAGTTGTTATTGCAGAGTTGATAAATAAGTATAAAACAATCACTACATCAAAAATGATTATGTTCATACACGTATAGGTCTTAGTGATGAATTGCTATCGGCTTTTATTATAAACACCTGACTTACATAGCTGTGGAGGACACACGAAAAATGTTTAGTAATTACGTGGTTGGTTTCGTTATTACCGAATGCCTATCGAAAAAATGAGCTATTGCACTGACTCATATGGTCGGGAGTGGTCAATAAACACAGTTCAAGGTTAAATTTTCCTTGTTAGTTTTTCCTTTCATTTTACTGGGTTATAAATATATCATTCGGTTATTCATTGCGGCTTCCGTTAAGTTTCGTTCACAGCAAACACATTCGTATTCATCGCGTTATTTTATACGAAGGGGAACATTGCATTGTTTTAAATGAATTCACAGATATTTTACCATATAAGTATATTGTGACCCAAAAGGTCATGCAACCAGTTTACACGGAGAAGTAAAGACTATCGGTAGTTTCGTATGTTTCAGCGGTTAAATTTGTTAAAATTCCAAAATTTTTAAGAGCCGAGTTAACTTAAATTATTTAGGTTTTGTAGTTTTGTATAAAGTATACACAATGGCAGTATAAAATGAAAAATATATTTGTTTCTGTACAATCCTAATTTTTGTTCATATTTGTCGTCCTTACATTATTGAAACATTTTAAAATTATCTTGTTTTTTAATCAATATTGGTATTTTGATTAACATATCATATTTTTTAACATTACATAACAATAAATTCTCTATTAATAATCTGACATTTTAAGATAAATTTACTTAAATACAAATTGTAGTTTCGGCCTATTTTTAAATCAATCCTGGCATGTAACGTATGGACTTCATATAATTTATAGTTAATTAGGCATACCTCTTATAATTTACTACAATCAATTATATTTTTCAACCATCATAGCTTGCAAATTCATTTCTCTGAAAATTGATTTCAGACCTACTTGTGTTGTTATCTATGATTTTAAAGTATCTAATATTGGTGGCACATTATAAAATGTGAACATAATGTTCAGAAATTTTAAACTTCAACTCAAAAACCTTATTCATTTGATACTTCTTTTCGTGTTTAACTCCTCAATTACCGGACACTAAATAGGTTTCGCAACCGTTATTGGCGCAAGCGCACTAGGTTAGCATCTGCAGTGGTGTAAATTTGTGTTGTCGTGTGAACTGGCCTTTATGCTCAATATATCATAATAAACTTGTTAAGTGCGTGTTCACTCGATTGAAGGGTTGGTTATGTAGGGTTGATTATTAGAGGACTAGGGGACGTAATCAAACTAATAACAACAACACGCAACATATTTTATCACGAGTACAGCTTTTCTTGGAAGTGTCGTCACATTTAACAACGCATAAATAAGTGATAAGCCTAACTAACCACCTAAGCGATTACGATGACCATTGAGGGAATGTATTATACATTATAAGAAAATGTTCGTTTCTAAACTCAAACAAAATGTGTTAGTGCAGAGCTAAAACGAAAAACCAATATAACATTTTCATAAAAAATAGTCAATCAGACCATTCGTCTCCCGCACCCTTCCACAACCTTTCAATTTACATTTGTTTGGTAGCCAAGTTACTTGACTGCAACAGATGTATTTGTCTATTTTCTTAATCTGTTTTAAGCTGTCTTGCTAATGTCACACAGGTGAAACCATTGCCGGCGCGACTCAATAATATTTTGTTGAATTGACTAAATAGTGTGTTTGTTTTTGTCAGTTAAAATGTTTGTAATCGAGTAATCCCATATGCTCTTTTTGTATGTATGTATAAACATAATTAAAAACTCGGTTTATCACTACTTGTATGGACAACAGATACATCTTGTAGCGAATTACTAAACTATACAGGGAAAGGTTGACTACATGAAGTGAACAATAATTCCATCACGCAGCTGAACCATTTGAAATAAGCAAATTTACAAAATTACGTTTATACGTTTTACGGTTTCAACCATCTATTTCTGAAATTGTTCTACTCACGAACAAATTGTCTGACTCCGTGTACAAAACATTTTGTTAGAATTCGTGTGTCTCTCATCCTCCAGCCCCTGCTCACTCGCTGCTTCGTTCAAAACCTCGATCTAGTTTGCACCTCGACCTTGCGGCTATCGATTATAAACTGTTTTGCTTCGCTCGTAGTGGACAAACATCACGGTTGTCAGGTTTGTCGCCTTTAAACCCAAAAAAAAAAAAAAAAAAAATCACGGTTGTCAGCTTTGAATCAGAAGCTGTCTCTACTTTAAAATCCCCCACGTGGGTTTGAACCAGGTTTTTTATAGCATTTTACGTTTAGATCGTTTCTGGTGGGACTGAACAGGTTATAATATCGTGTAAAAAACAAAATATGCATTATAACCATCATTTTTAGATATAAGCCAGAAAAAGTTTCAATATAGTAATTAAAATCTGAAATAAATTTACTTCTCTTAAAAAAAAACGTGTTTCCTATGTTTGTTTTTTTTTTTTTTTTATAGTGAACTCGTCAAAACGACTTAGGAAACCAACGTGTATTGACCGAATTAAGCGTAAAATATATACACACAATCGCACCTTATGTCTCACCATAAGAGTCACTGCAATAGCTGTTGGTAATTCTATAAAAACTGTAAAATTCGAAGCACCTTACACTGGACTAACACAACTCGATGATCAGGCGATCAGACCTAAACTGATATGATGTGTGAACTATATAAAATATTGTGTAGTGTTTGATGATCTAGTAAAGTGTAAATTATATCTTAAATCAATGGATTTTTCTGAACACGAGAGAAGTTTCGTCACGCACAGTAAATATTTTAAGGCTTATTTTTAGGTAAATTTTACATTTATAATTCACGACATTCTACGCATGATGGAAATGAACATAGACAACTGAAAGGAACAAATTTTGTTGATATTATCAGGTTTACATGTATATTTGTTTAGCTATGCATCTGAATGATCAGTAAAATTGAGTCGTCAAGTATCAAAACAAGAAACATCACTAAAACTTAATTTTTTATGAAATATAAACAAATTATTAATCTCTTTGCTAAAATAGATATATGATTGTTCTAAGTTTTTTAAATGTTGTAAGTAAGATATACGAATGTTTCCCAGAAGTATCAATAGTATTTCACTTTTAATATGTGTTTTATAATAGGTTTTGTTTTTGATGTGTCTTACTTTCTTTTAAAGTTTATTGATGATTCTTGTTTTGCATCATGGTAATTTTATGTATCTGGTTTTGAAAACAAAAACGTTTTATTAATAATAAATCATTAATGCTTATTCAAACAGTTTACTTAGTAATAATTCAATAACAACCATGCCAGTAGACAATAACAACGATGACGTAGACCCTGATGAGATGTGTTTTGATACTGGTTTAACTAGTTGTCTTATTTTGAAACTAACCGTTCAATTCAGCATTAAACAACTGCATGATGTGTTCTGTTGTGAATGTTATTTACCTCAAAGTTACAAAGACGACATTTAGAACTTTGTAAAGACAGTGATGTCTCTTGTTTTTATTTCACACTTCTCAATTGAAGAGACATTTAAATCACAACTTTTAAGAACATTTCAATATTTAGAAAGTAAAATGTCCAGTTTGGTATTTATTGAATTAACCTTTAACCAGTATAATTAAACTAGCTGTGCCAACACAGATCGAACTAATTACTTGGTTTATTACATTTTCATCTCAGAGTAGTTATATAATCAATATTTAATTGTAATAAGTAATAATTAAATGACAAAGTATAATTTAACTGTAAAATATTAAATATTAGAGGCTGTGCAATTGCTTGATTCGATCAATAACCTCTGCGTTGACCCAAGGCTAAGACAATGCAAACAGATTATTGTATACTCTGATATTTTCACGGAAATGGCGATTGAGCGTTGACATATACATAGATGAAGTAAGACGGAGATAGAAATAGTCACGACCATCCCCAATAATTAGAATTACGGCATGCGCTGTAACTTCACTATTAATATTTAAATGATCAATAATCAACATTTCAAACAAATTTTGATATAATCAACTAAAGAACACTATATAGTATGTAACACCATACGATTGACTTATAATACAGTAAGCCTTTTCTGTGCTTATACTTATTATAAGTCAGAAAATCGGTTTGTTGTGAGGAATAATTACCTGATTCTAAATTAGTCAAATTGACTGCAAATAAACGCCCCAAACCTAAAATTAATTATGTTAAATTTTGGCCAAAATCAACTGTTTTATTTATAATATGAAACTACAGATTTTTGAATTGAATAATGCAGTAAGCATTTGTACATTTGACAATTGTAAAAAATTTTGTGTTTGCTTTTATTTGGTCAACTTAAATAAAAAAGCAGTTGGTTGTGAAGGGTAAGACACTAATTATAAAATTGCTAGTTTGGTTGCCATACATTTATTAATGAAGGTAATCAAACATGTGTTGCTAATGTTTTGATCCGAAAACTAGTATTATCTGATGTAGGACTGGGAGTAAACCCTGCAATTGTCAGTATGTTTACGCTTTAAAATAAAATTTAGTAAAACAATTTTATAGTGTAAATGTATGACCCCATAAGAATATACTTGAAAATATTCGTATTTGCTATCTAAAGTAGTTTTCGCTCTATGTTGATTCTATGTCAGACGGTCATTCTGTCAGTCAGGACAAAGCATCTTATATATATATAGAGACTAGTTCTTAGCTCCTGCTCGCTTCACTCAAAAATCTCTGTGACGACTCAGGGGAAACAATTGCACTACAGTATATGATATTTTCACAGAAATTACGATGCATTAGGACAGAGGAACTTGGATTTGGCTATAGTGGAAGGAGTGCTGCATCCTATATTCTGATGCATACGCAGTAGGACCAGGTTTTCTTGTGGATTTGTTTCTGTTAGATTTTCACAAATTTGGAATTGTATTCCATTTATGTCAAAAATGTTTCCCTTATTTGAGTTTTCCTGCTTTGTATGTGGTGTTTCGTGTTTTTTTTTAATTTATTGTACATTTATCATAAATATATGGCCTATATGTGTACTAGGAAGTTGTGTTTGCGCCGTTTTTGAAGCATAATACATAAGCCTACTCGTACGAACATAGTATAGATTGTCTTGACTTGATATATAGGCACGCATTTGTTTGTGTTAAATTAAAAGTCTGCCGTTACAAATTGCATTAGCTCGTCATAATTGACCATGTTTTGTACAAATAAACTCGGCCCCGATGGTATTTTAATGTGTTCAGTTTATCTTATTTTTTTGTTGCTTATTATAATGTGGTTTATTACTAAACGTATATTTTTCAAATTTTCTAACCACGATTCATTCATAATTATCTACCATGCATTCTTGGTTATTTGCTTTTATTGTTGTGCCAGTCTGTAACAGTACAATTTTGGAACTTTAATGACATTATGAATTAAATAAAAAAAGGAAAACGGTTGTTGAAATTATTTTGGCAATGAACTTCAGTACCACCTGAGTTAACTATTTACATTCAAACAAATAATGCAATACTATATAGTAAACAGTTTGTTCATTGACCTTGAGAAATATATATATTTAAACAAATATTAATAAGCTCTTAGATTATATTTATATATTTTTTTACTAAAACTCTCTCTTATATTTAATTAGATAAGTCAGCTTTATTTTATTTGTTTAGTAATAGTAATAATAATAGAAAACTGTTTACATGTACAATCTTTATTAATTATACTTTAAACAATGTCCAGTGAAAGTAATAACATTAATATAGGTTTGTGATATATCTATTCTTGTAGTTGAATATGGCATAGAATATTGATAGGCTAATCTTTTATGAGTAACAGTATAAATAAAAATAAAATAATAAATACAAAACAATTAATTTAGAGAATTTTATTTTATGCGTGACGTAACTTAAAAATATATAAACAAAATTTAAGGTATGTAATTTATAAATAGTGTCTAAAAGACTATATTTCGATCGAAAAAATTCTTGCTATCAATTCCAAATTTGATTATACAATATTATTGTTTATAGCCATTATTTATTTATATATAAACAAATATATAAACATATTGGAATTAAAATGATTTATAGCCAATGTCTCATTGTAGGTCATGATCTACAGGCCTATGTGTGCCAAATTTCATTCAAATACATCCAGTACTTTTTGAGTGTTTGCCCGTCAAACATCTTAACAGAAAAACATACAAACATTCACATTTATAATATTACTAGGATTTACCACTGCTCTCTATATCCTTAGTTTTGATGGTTTCTGGATCCATTTAATGTATTTAGCTTGATTGAAGACTTTGTTTGATGACCATATTTTAGTCAGATGATTTATATTCTGTTACTGATAGTAAAATAATTTTATGAAATAATTATGGTAAAATAAAACTGATGCATCTTGAAAGGTTTTGTCTAGGTCAATAGAATTTTAGTTGATGACACCATTTTCTGATTTCTTAACTAAAGTTGAAAATACCATTTGGTGCTGTATTATGCCAACATATTAAAACCCAGAAAAAAATTAATTGAAATTTCACTTGTGCATTTATTATATAT
Source organism: Philaenus spumarius (assembly GCA_018207615.1). Taxonomy (NCBI): domain Eukaryota; kingdom Metazoa; phylum Arthropoda; class Insecta; order Hemiptera; family Aphrophoridae; genus Philaenus; species Philaenus spumarius. Next base: position 17,351 of record JAGFPH010012461.1, on the reverse strand, counting down.
TCCTACAATGTTTTTTAAAACACTCAACTAATTTAATAAGATGAAAATAGGTTTGGCAAGTATTTAGTATTAGCTTTCTTTCAATTTAAAACGACATACACTTTTAACTTTAAGGTTTTACAGTGTTATTAAAATAACTAAACAAATTTACCTTTTCACAGAGAACAGATTTTTTAACTTTAAGCCAACGATTTCTGCACTTATCTTCTAATTATTGTAAAAACATCAAACATACAAATATTGAATTTTTTTTATTTCAATTAAATGTAACTTTGCTTAAGTGTAAGAATAATATTTATTTATTATGTTACAAAATATCCTTTAGCAAAACACAATTACAAAATGTTCCCCAATATTCTATAGGCCTATATTTGTTTGTTGCCTACATACTGTAAGTAGATTTAACAACAGCAGGTTATTATTTTAACTATTAATAAAAACGAATAGTTAATAAATTAATAAAGTGGCTAAACAGCTTCAGCCATTATTTGAACCTAATCACCACAACAATGAAAACAAGATATTACTGTAAAACAACCACTCATAAGATTGACTTGTAGAGAACTGTTGTTAAATATGTCACACTGTTTGATAAAGCGATAGTACGAGTAGTTTCTGTGGCGAGGTGTTTGGCTGGTTTAGGAAGCTGTATGCGAGGCTACGAGGGAGAGAGAGTACTGTCGCTCACGCAGTGCCGACCTTAGAGTGCTGGTTGAAGTAGTTTTTGTTATTTCGCCCGTGGTGATTATTGAAATTTTTTATTCAAATTAAAACTAGAAGAATGTATTTCATTTTTAAATGTGTAAAAACTCTATTTTTTCCATAAGGATTGCATCAAGCTTCTAAATCTACAACCCTAAAACTATGTTTCCCAGTCATTTTTCATAGCGTGACAAAAGTTTTTGTATGCCTTCTTCATAGTATGTTGCAGCCTGTTTTAAACCATGTGATGACATGTTCTTTCGGCTCATCATCGTTGCTGTAGCTTTGACCACCAAGGAAGCCTTCAGATGCAAAAAGAGATGGAACTCGCTGATAGCGTGAGGTCAGGGCTGTACGGACGATGGTCAAACACGTCCCAGCCGAAATCCTTTAAATTTGTTTTATCACATTCGCAGTGTGTGGTCGAGTTTTGACATACAAGAAAACAACACTTTTGAGAGCATTGTTCAACGCTTGCGCTGTATTCTTAAGCGTCTCGCAGTAAACTTTTTTTTTGCAATATGATTAAAAACGTTTAAAATATAATACCAATGATTTGGATTAGTAAGCAGGTTGTGTACATTCAAACGATTAGGTTTTACAAAATGCGTAAAAATCGTCTAGAATAGTCGTTGTATTCTTGCAAACACTAGGCTAAGAGAAATTAGTTACGTGTTATATTGTGACGTATCTTTAAAATCAGTTCAACCTTGGTGAACGCCTACAGTACAGTTATTAGGCATATGTTGAGATGGATTTGACGACACACTTTGGAGGCTTATGTTGAACTGAACAAGGATAATGACGTATGCCACTATATCTCCAATAATCTGAAACAATACAGAATGATGTAATTTTGGAAAACAGTCGACCAGCGTTTAGTAAAATAAATTTTTAACGTTTAAAGTGTCATCTACATTGCTTTAGTTTAACTGAAATATGTGATTTATTCTCTAATTATTTACTTTTTTGTAAAATATTTTGAGTGGTTTACAATATTGCTAATAAAAATATACAGGATTATTTTAAGGAAAAATTCTAACAAACAACACGGTTAAAGGTTATATGCCTTACAGAAAAGACAATTTGGATCATTTAAAAAATAAAGCATAGAGTAACGCAAAAGTACTTTATAGATTTGTAATTCGGAATACCACTGTGCACGTAAACATTTATGAAATATTGCCTTCATTTGAGAGCAACACATCCACTGGGGAGACAAAAAGTATTATAATTATACCCATGGAAACGTGTCTAATTCGGGAAACGGCAAAATATTTCAAAATGTACGAATTTTATGACATAGTAATAAATGAAGTTATTCGCAGCAGTAACTTTTTGAAGAGTTTGAAATTTGTGTACTCTGTCTTGGATACGTCTTTTAATGAAGACTGTTTTGTTAAATTTGAAGGTAGCGGTTTATTACATGATTTTAATGTAAAATCAGAAGAAAAACGATGATAAAATCCTTTTTGAATTAATCGTCAGTCAAATGAGCAAAAACGCAAAACCATGTCTCAAAATAATCAAAGAAAAATCTCATAGCCTATTACTATAATAATTGTTTTACAACTTCAAAAGTTTCCTTTTAAAATGTTTAAAATGTTATTAAAAATATTAATTGTAATTAACGCACTAAACCACTCGTTTCATAAAAAAACGAAACAGCATGTGGTTTAAGCAAGATGGAGCAAAAGCTCATTATGATGTTAGTGTTGGCTGCTCACCAAATTTTAAATAATACCTTTCCGAACAAATGGATTAGTCGTAGAGGAGAGATAGATTGGCTTGCGAGGTCAATAAATCGGTCTCCTCTAGACTACCTCTTTTGGGTTATCTCAAAAACAATGTCTACAAAATTAAACCGAGAAACATTGACGAACTTAAAAGACGTAAAACCAAAGCACCTGCTAAAATACAACCTAACAAGAGAATAATTGGTTGATAAGAATTGGTTTTGAGTGTGTATAATTTGATCTGTTTTAATTTGTAATATTTTTCTTCAATGTACTGTTCAAAACCAATGTTTTATTTATTTGTAGAATTTTAACCATTGGGTGTCGCTGTCAAATTATTATCATGTATTTGCAATGTTTCTAAATAAATATAAAATAAATAAATAAACAACAATATTAACATCGTATAGTAGGTTTTAAAAGTATTAAAGAGATACCTAAATAGTAATAGTTGTAATAATTAAAAGTCTTACCGCAGCGAGCAGAACTTTGTCTATAACTGTAAATCCCCAGATAGAGAACTCCAGTGGAAACGCGTTGACACTGCGGATGAACATTCGGAGCTGGACATATATAATACCACAATTATTATGTTAACAGTTTAAACAATGTTAAATGTGTAGTTGAGAAATTTTCCAAAATGAAGTTTTATAACTTTTGTTGTCTCAACCTACTTTTTCTGAAAGTGTTCTACTCGTAGAAATTATTTGCAGCTCAGACTCAACGCTCCGCTTACGCGTTGTTTTGACTCAACGCCGGCAGTGAAAATACATCGCTTAGGTATGATTTTTGTTTGGGTTGGGCTTATTCTGATTGATAGTATAAACCACACCGGGGAGTTTACGGAAATCCCAAAAATTAAGAGGAAAAAATAAAAATTTTAGGTATATAAAGTCGACTTTTTAGTACACTCTCATGAAAGAAGCATACACATTTTTAAGCTGTGTTACTAGCTTCAAGTAATTTAATTCAAATAAACGGTTACAGAAACTGGCACATACTTCTCACAGACATATTTAAATTACTAAACAGATTCACTGTGACTTCATAATTGTATTAATGTAGGAGAGTAACTAATTAATATTATTATTAATAGGTAGCTAGAGAGAAAACTATTTTATCGATTTAGAACAAATTTGCACTAAACATGTCAATTAGGCCTGTATAGAGATGCATGAAAAACGGTTTTTAAAAATTTTGAATAAAACCACTTTTTGGCCAAAAACCCCCCAAAATTCAAATATTATTAGGTAAACGAGAATTTTTAGAAAGATGCGGTTTTTTTCATATAGTAGGGTACATTAAGGGCTAAAAATAAGCCAAAATTTATCAAAATTGTTATGTACACTTTTTTTATAAAAAAATAATAACTGATTTTTTGGCCAAAAAGGTGGTTGTTTTTCAAAAATTTTCAAAACATTTTTCGTACATCTATATAGGCCTAATTGACATTTTTAGTGCAAATTTGTTCGAAATCGATCAAATAGTTTTCTGTCTAGCTTTGTACCTATACATATCCTACAGATACAGACAGACATTTTGTAAAAACCACTTTTTTGGACTCAGTGGGTCCCAAAACTGATATTTCCACAAAAATCTCAACATCGAATTATTTTGCGATCACTATACTTCCTCTATAGGCTGCTATAGTATAGTGAAAAAGTAAAAATGATAATACAATATATATGTCTAAAAGCAGTCAGTGTATTTCTTTTTTAAAGTGTACATAACTGTTCTGGACCAAAAATTCTGGTGATAAATACAATTGTGGAGGTAGAGTAATTTCAATAGCTGTATTCTACTAATTCCTTAAGTGAATTACATAGTAAGCCTACATGTCAAAAAAAAAAAAAGAAAGAAAACTTAAAGTAAGATGCCGTCATATTACAAAATGACACCACAGTGCAAGTTATTTGTACTGTATATCTATATCAATGCAATTTTATAATCCTAATGAAAAAAATGTATTCATCAGAAAATTTCGGGGTGTGCTGCAGCGCGGTAAGCCCACCCCCTTGCTACGTGCCTGGATTATGGGTAGCTTACCTTCGCTGGCAGCAGACACGCTTCCCGGCCGTCGGTCTTTGATCAGAAGCGCCCCCACGATAAAACCAATCACGTGTATCCTGGCACTTAATTGGTATTTTATGTTTTGTTCGATTTAGGGAAATCCGGCGGGCTTAACCAAACTTAATTTTGGAAATTCGCTTAACAGTTAATGGTGTAGCTGCGTTATCAAATTATTTATATTTTAAATACTAAAGAAGATAAATTACCTGTACCTTGGGGTTTCAACTAATATGTCAATAACATACATCAGTAGATCAAGTTCAAAATACCAACTACTGTATTAACATACAGATTGGCGTTGTGAAAACGTAAATTTAGTGGCGTTCAAGTACAGCTGACGTCAATATCATTGCCAATTTAAATCCAGTTTATAAATTGGCTCAAAGGCGCAACTAAGATTTGGGTCTAGAAATTGCTTATTAAAGGAACTACCCTTACTAAATGACATGAACAGCACGTAAATGAACATTAAATAGAGAATCAATTATAAATGAAGTTTTGTGTCATCACAGTATTTTACTTTCTGTACTGTATGCTATGTTGTTGGAGATTTAACTCACCTCTGCGTTAAGAGCCTGAGTTAGATGTGTTTTAGGAAACTGCAGTCCCATCAGAAAACGTTTAATTAGTAGATTCTGAAAGGTTAAGAAATACAAACAATAACTGGAAATCTCTACTCTTATTATAAATCTATTCACAATATCATTATTAAAATGTACAAAAGTCCCTTGTTACTGACTACATTTACATTAAGTTTCTCATAATCTAATTCTCTACAAATTATGTTGTATTAGTGATTTTTTATTTATTTTATTTGTATTTTTTTTTCAGGCTATTTAACGAGTTATTTTATCCTAACTTTAAATAAGTACGCTATTCAAATAAAATGTTTGGTGTTTTTCCTGGGTTTCTCGTTATTTACTGTATCTACGTTTATTGTACCTGTTTTATTAAAATCTACAGATTTAAACAAATATAAAACTTAAAAAAATGACCCTTTGAAACAAGTTCACAAACTAAAGAATATGTAACTCTCTAATGAACCTATGTGCTGTGAACTTATTCCGTTATTTTGACTAGAGCAATACGCCTTTGTTGAATAACAGATTCCTTCTGAAGCACCGTGTACAGTAGGATATGGATATATTATCGAATCAGGAGTAGAAATACACAGCCAATTAACTTCAATCATTCAACACAAAACCTACTAACTTTATGCCTACAATTTCTTACAAAATGAATACTCAATACCTGTGCCGTTATTCGAAACACGCGCGCTCTTTTATAATCAACATATCTCAATAACGAACGTAAGTGCAGCAAAGCGACACAATTTTGAAACTCAGCTTGGCATATTAATTCTGTTAAGATTCAATTTGTTTTAATTTGAGTACATTCCAGAACAAACCCTGGACCAAAAGTCCATTTCGGCATCAGTCTACATCGCCAAATAAATAACAGTTAATTTCTATTCAAATGATTTGTTGTACTATAAATAAAATAAAATAAATGCAATAGAACATGCTAGTTAAGTTATACTAACAATCAAGTGCAGTGCTAAAGATCAAATGTTTTTATCGTTTTAGTTTTATTTTTGAACCTGCAAAGTTTGTTTTTGTGTTATATCCAGATTCCATTATGGTTTAACTATAGGACTAAACATTAGTAGACTAAATCAAATATTTAGAACTAAATACAATGCCGAGTGCAACCGTGCGCTCTCTATTGACTTGGATAGACAACTGGTTTAGAGTCTGACTCCCCCTGACTGTAAGCTCACGCAATTTCTCTAATCATCTCATAGAGGGTTACAATAATAACGTGACCTTCTAACTAACCATTAGACGTAGTAATTCATTATGACTCAA
>JAGFPH010012460.1:10149-22776 GCA_018207615.1 Philaenus spumarius | reverse complement strand
GATCAAAGTTATTTAATCACGATTTCTTCAAAACTACCGAACGGATTGGAATGAAATTTGGTATGTAGCTTCCTCTATGGCCATAAGTGTTCACTAAAAAAGTGTTTTTGAATAATTGGAAATTTTAGGAGGGTTTGGGTGGTAAAAATTACTAAAAAATCACGATTTCTCCAAAATTAAGGAACAGATCGGAATGCAATTTGGTTTGTAGCTTCCTCTAGGGCCATAACCGCTCGCTAAGAAAGGGTTTAAAAAAAATCGAAATTTATGGGGGGGAGTTTGGGGGATCAAAGCTATTAAATCACGATTTCTTCAAAACTATCGAACTGATTGGAATGAAATTTGGTATGTAGATTCCTCTAGGGCCCTAGGTGCACGCTAAGAAAGGGTATGAAACATTTCGAAATTTTAGGAGGGGTTTGAGGGGATCAAAATTACTAAAATCATAATTTCAGATCTTTTATTATCATGACAATAGTGCTTTCATTATTTAAGATCTATATATATAAAAGATAAATACCACTCACTGACTGAACACTTAAAAAGAATACAATTACGTTAAAAAGACTGAAAATACCAACCACCACGGGCAACGCCGTACGGGTCAGCTAGTTAAGTATATTCCTTAAAAAAACGAATGTAAAAATTTGCTGTATCAGCTTTTAGAAATTAGAAATGTTCCAGACAAACAACCCATAATATGGATGTTTAGAGATATTAAAGAGCAAACAATAAGCATCAATCAACATTTTTACAACAAACGAACATTTTTAAACTATGTATATTTTTGTATATAACTAGAGTTTAAACAAAAGATTTCTAAATTTATTTTTTTGTCATTTTTTTAGAATAACTATTTTAAATTAAAAACTTATGTAGCGAGTATATACTTTTCTTACTAAATAAAAATATATTTTGGAATAAGATGAACGTTTTTTTATCTACAATGTAAAAGTTGATATTTTATATAGTACGAGGAATAAGTACCAGTAGAGTCCCGTTAATCCGAACTAATTGGGACCGAACTCCGTTCGGTTTATACAAATTTTCGGATTAACCGAAACTCAATAAAAACAGTCTATTGTAATGCGAGCAGAGAGTACCCGAGCGAGAATGTTGTTACCCCATCCCCCTCCTCCCCTCTGCAAGACTTCACTCTGTATAACGCAATATTAAAATTAAAGTTATTTTGGGTTGCATTATGCTTGAATTTAGTACCTGACCTACGTAAGAAATGCACTAGGTGTAGAAAGGCCGATCGAGGGAGGATTCACATCAAAATAAAAGATAAACAGTGTTTGTTTAGCTTCATTTATCCGCGATAAGCTTATTTTAACAAAAGGTAGAAAGCTCTGCCGATATTAGGCCTGAATAGACCCTTCTAAAATCAACACAAAATTAACAGTTTTGTTTGATTTCATTTATCTACGACACAGTTTTTTCTAACAAAGGGCAGAAAGCTCTCAAGATATTAGCCCTAAATGTACTTCTAAAATAAAGAAAAAAATGATAGTGTCAGAAATTAGATTAGCGCTCCAAATAACCCCCGAGTACCGATTTTCGAGACTTAACATCCATTTTCAGAAGTTTCAAAAAAAAAATTATGCACTTTCAGATGCACTTTATGCACCCACGATGTATTTCTGCTTTCTCTCGGAACTGGTCATAATATGTAGACTTTTTTCCTGGTATTTTTCTGAACACGATGCAGAAAACTGCATCCGAATCGGAGTTGTAGGCAAAAATTTATTTATTTTTCGGTTCTTTGCCCGGTCTAAGATGAGGGCGAAGCCTTACATGAACCTATATAAAATCAGCTAGTTACGTTAATAAAATGTTAGCATTTCGTATTGTAACAGTTACAAAATAGTTACTGATTTTAAGTTAATAAATATTTAAATTACTACGTTAGAGTAGTAGCCTACATTTCTTAAAAATAGCTTGGATTTAGTGTCCCAACTATGGTTCGTTAGTCGAATAATCAAGGATTGCTGTTTCATGCGGAATGTTTACGTTTATAACTCTGTTGCCTTTGTTAATCCATATAGGACTTTCAGGATTAGGGAATGTTTACTTACAAGCTTAGTACAACACACACGGAGGATGTATAATTTCGGTTCTCCTTGTTACTGAGTCAGTTGTGACCCTATTTTTAGCGAATTTCCTTAGAAAAGATGAGCTATTGCAGTGACCCTTATGGTGAGACGTAAGGTTGGGATCAGTAAATGAGCACCGATCACAGTCCCCAGAATGCGTTTTGGCATGTCATTAAAAAATGTATATCTATATATATAAAAGCGAAATACCACTCACTCACTCACTGACTCACTCATCACGATTTTTCAAAAATTACCAAACGGATTGGAATGAAATTTGGTATGTAGCTACCTCTAGGGCCATAGGTGCTCACTAAGAAAGGGTTTGAAAAAATTCGATATTTTAGGGGGGTTTGGGGGGATCAAAGTTATTAAAAAACGATTTCTTCAAAACTAAAGAACGGATTGGAATGAAATTTGGAATGCAGCTTCCTATAGGGATATAAGTGTTCACTAAAAAAGGGTTTTACAAAATTGGAAATTTTAGGGGGGTTTGGAGGGTAAAAATTACTAAAATCATAATTTCAGATCTTTTATTATTATTACAATAGTGCTTTTTTTATTTAAGATCTATATGTATAAGAGCCAAATACCACTCACTGATTGAACACTTAAAATGAATACAATTACTTTAAAAAGACTGAAAATACCAACCACAACGGGATATGCCGTACGGGTCAGATAGTATATGTATATAAATACAAAGTATGTAATAATATACATACATGTGTTTGCGCTCTAACGGGCGCATTTTATGTCCGATTTGTTTCAAATTTGGTACACAAGTCGGTTGTCTAAGTCGCTCGGACGAGTTCGTTAGTCAAAAAAAACCAACAACCGTAATTAAATCTTTTGACCGGAATTAAATATTTTTTCGAGATTTGTCGTACCAGAATGAAAGTTTTTTTGGGTTTTATCTGATAAAATAAATGTAGGATAATATTTTGCACATTTTTTATATGACTTTATAGCTCGCTTGGTTCCCCTAAAATCAATCAAGAAACCGGTTAAAATCGACGTGGGGTTTTTACCGTAGTGGCATTTTTTGATCCGAGGCCCAAAAGCTGAGTTTATACGCTGCGAGCGAAGCGAAACAGTCCATAAGGCAAGGCTTCAATTAATCTTATTTAAATGTAGAGAAATTATAAAAATTGAAAGTCAGGAAAGGGCGAATAACAAAAACTATAAAAAAAGAAAAGTACACATTTTTGGTACGCAGAAAATTATAAATTAGTGTTATTGTGAAAATGTCTTATTATCAAATGCTTACATATCAGCAGGAGATTTTTAAACGATAAATTTTATTAAAAAATAATTATAAAAATATAATAATTTATCTTATGTTTTTTTACAAATACAGTGATATTAGATTGTTAGCTCTTAATATTACTGATATGTTTATCTTTGTATTATATTATGTTTCCTTTGTTTGTATGCAATTTATATGGAGCCTAACAATTTGCAATCTATGAGGCAGTCGGCCGAGTGAATAGGAGTGTTAAATTGCTGCCTAAAGATGGAGGCTGTAGCCCTACTTAGTTTTTTTTGGTCTAATTGTGATTACAATAGAAAGGATATGTTATTAGCGAATTTCCATAGGAAAAATTAGCTATTGCAGTGGCTCTTACGGTAAGACCCAAGGTCAGGAGTAGCAAATGAGCATCGATCATGGTCCAAAGAACACGTTTTGGGGTGTCATTAAAAATCATATATATATATATATATATATATACCTGGCTACGCCGGGTATATCGGTCACTGGTAATCCACCCCATTAAGACGGTCAAGGGCACCCCCACATATATTTGGAAGATAAAGATTATTTCTTAAATGTTTTTGTCTTATCATGATCTTTACACGATTACGAAGCTTTATATGTTATTACCAAAAATATATAGAGTAGTTTAAAAATAAGACGATCAGTAAAAATACTATCGGTCTCGCAGTCACCTATGACGTCACACTTGTTGGCGGGAAAGAATAGGCTGTGATATATACGTGTACGGTTTGCCGCTAACTTTTTACGTTTACAGGACACGACATCGCTAGAGCAGTATAAAAGAGAGGGCATTAATAATTGAGGTGAGAATAAAATACCAATGTGCAACGTTGCAGCAGCTTATTTAAAGTTGTTCAAGCTTCGATAGCTTTGCGCAGATTCTTCTTTAAATAATTGGAGTGTAAAATTATTTATAGAAATACCCTTGATGATGATTTACAGCGGTCATTGCCTCAATGATGGTTTAATAAACATTATATTTGATACCTGATACAATCTTTGTAGTTGAACATATCCAAGAATACAGGCCTAAATTTTTAAAATGGAATATTATACAGTTTATGTAAAAAATTAATTTGTATCGCCTTCAGATGAAAACAATTCCCTAAGAGATCTGTTACAATGTTTTCCTGCGACAAAACGAATCTACACACAGTATTTATATTTTACCAGTATTGATTCTACTTTGATACAGTTAAATAACATTATTTGTTTATTTAATTTCGATTAAAATTTGAAGAGTTTTTATTTAATAAAATATAATAAATCACTCATATGATGTTGCTTATTTTTAAAATATAACATTTATAAAAAAAGTTAATTCGAATTGTCTTTATTTGAGTAAAATCAAAAACATGAAGCTTTTTGTACTTAAACACAATTATAAATAAATAATTATTATCAAATCTCTCTTGTTGATACTAAGGTGAATAATAATAGTTAGTGCTTTATGTAATATATAATATAATTTATATTACTATACAAAAATCGAATGGTGTCTGTCTGTGTGTGTGTGTGTTACTCAATCACGTAAAAACTACTGTACCCACTGAGCTGAAATTGTACATGGACATTCTTAGGGTCCTTGTTTAACACATAAGCCTATTTTTATTTAGAAATTCCATCAGGGCTCAACCCCACTAGCCTTGAAAACTGCTTTAACACTCAATTATTTATACTCAATTATATACTTGGCTTAATCAGCAGATAGTACATGTGTTTTTAATCATCTGTAAAAGCAACTTTAAAAAATATTTAAACAGGTGATAGTAAATATTTGTTGTTAATCATAATTCAAGGTTAGTTATACTTTATATTAAAATATGTTTATCTTGACCCAAGAAATAATGCTATATAGGCCTAGGCCTATACATTTATTCAGATAGTTACGGGACACTCTGTATAACTACAGCATATCTGTTTTTTAATTATTATAGTCGGACAATTGCAAAATTTTAAAAATAACTTGTAGAGGATGGTTTTATTTATTCCTGATTTACTTTACGTTCTCGAGCTACAAGCTAAAATCTCGCTTTGCCTATACGAGTCTACGAGTTGTGTTGCACTGTTATAAAGTTGGCATACAACAAACTAAACATTCATTCTTCATTACACAGCTAAGCAAAGAAAATACACATTTATTCAATGAAAATATCTCTTATTTAAAGTACCTACAGCTTGTAAATATTATTATAAACTGAATATTAGTTATAACTTATAACTTCTTTTTGAATAATTGTAAATTCAACCCTAAATGTGTGTAATATAAAGACATATTTAGTATATCAAATACTATTTATAATGTTATTTCTTGTTTATTTATTTCAACATACACTAAGTTAAACAGATAATTACCTAGGTAAATAAAATAAAGGCACTAATGTTAATCGTGCAAAGTTCAAGTGGTACAGAAAGTTTTAATTAAAGAGATACATTACATAATAAAACTAAAATAATTTGTGTATGAAATCAAATAAAATGTTTTTATTTGTACGTGTAAAATTGTAACTGCGATGAAGATAAATGGTGAGAGAATAATAACACAAGAACTAGCAGAAACAATTGGTTTAACAAAATTGGCTTAATTTATTTATACACTTAACATAATAACTTATATATATTTCCTACGCCAAGCGCATTTTGCGCTTCTTAATGAATCTGCATAGTATTATAACATTTAGTAAAATTTGTGAAATTAAAATGTATAAGACAAATTCTTTTCGAAAATACAATAACATAACTGAACTCGGGTTAATACTGCGATTTGTTTAAACGTTCCAGAAAATTGCCAATTTAGTTGTCAACTCTTTAAATTTTAGTATCAGATACTGTTTAAAGATATTAATTTTGTAATTTTTTATCCATAATAGTATAATTATGTTCTACCGTTGTGTCACTTTATAATTCGTTGCTTGGTTATAAATAATGTTCATACAAACAGGTAGGCCGGATTTTTTGTCGTATATCGTGTGACCCTGTAGTATAACAACAGTCTTACAACATTCACAAAGAAGAATAATGATGATAGAAAAATAATTGGATTTACTAGGTATCCACAAATAGAAAGATCCCTAAAGAATAACACTCTAAGACTCTATGATTGACTCCGCATTGACTTGAGGCCGTGGCAATGAAAAAAGTGATAAAACTTTAATACGAAAAATAAATCCTCAGTTTATAAATTGTTTTTTGGGGGGTAAAAACAATTTTCATTTTGGGGGTTTTTTTTCATTTTTGGGGGGTAAAACCCCTTAAAAATCCAAAATTAGAAAAATGAAAAAAAACGCCTGGAGATATTCCAGAATTACACTTAAATACAAAATTTCATTAAAATCGGACCGTTGGTGTGGTCTCCAGCTCTGTACACATTCACACATACACACAGACAGACATCACCAAAAAACCACTTGATACCTTGAAACTAAAAAATGTTTATCTGAAAATTAACCCTTTAACTGAAAATAGCACACCTTTGTATTATAATTATCATGCACAATTATCGGAAAAACTCATTTTACTTTCTCAGTATACTATAGTATATATAGAGAAAGTATAGTGATCGCAAAAAAATCGATGTTGAGATTTTTGTGGAAATATCCGTTTTGGGACCCCCTGAGTCCAAAAAAGTGGTTTTTACAAAATGTCTGTCTGTATGTATGTCTGTATGTATGTATACAAAGCTAGAGAACAAACTAATATATCGATTTCGAAAAAATTTGCACCATACATGTCAATTAGGCCTGTATAGTTGCACGAAAAAGGGTTTTGAGAAATTTTGAAAAACAACCCCCATTTTGGCCAAAAACCCCCAATAAATCAGTTATTATTTTTTTATAAAAAAACGGCTCTAACGATTTTGATAAAATTTGGTTTATTTGTAGCCCTTAATATACCCTACCATATGCAGAAAAAAGCATCTTTCTAAAAATTCTCGTTTAGCTAATAATAATAACTGATTTTTGAGGGTTTTGGGGGATTTTCTAGCCAAAAAGGAGGTTTTTTCAAAAAATTTCAAAACCTTTTTTCGTGCATCTAAACATGCCTAATTGTCATGTTTGGTGCAAATTTGTTCGAAATCGATCGAATAGTTTTCTCTCTAGCTTTGTATACATACAGACAGACATGCATACCGATGTGGAAACCACATTAATTAACTTATAGTTGCGGAAACATGAAGCAACTATGTTAAGTCCTATTTTAAACAAATACTAAATTTATTTGCTAGGTAAACTCAAATATAAGAAATTTTAACTCCAATGGAAAAAAACAATTACATTAATATTATCAATATTTTGTAATACCAACATCGCGGGCTAAAACTATTCCTACTACTTCTTGTTGTCAATTTGTTTTTATAGAATTTTTTTACCGGCTCTTAAGTGACTTTTACGCTACCTGAATTATTTCAGTAGTCTTTGGTTTTAGTGATTTTATGTATGAATGTCTTTAAAATAATTTAATTGTTTGTGAGAAAGTATGTGCCAGTTTCTGGTACCGTTTATTGTTTTTAGATTCTTCTTGTTTTATGATGATAACTCAATCCAAAAACGTTTTAAAAAATCAAGAAGCAAATATGTTTACCTGCGTGACATCAAGTAAAAAAAAATTTAATAATTCAGTTAAAATAAAAATTCATTTTTTCAAACGAGAAAGAAGACTTGTTTTTTTGTAAATTTACATTTTACCGTTATGAATACGTTAATATTAATCTTCTTTTGTTAACTGCCCACATAAGAAGATTATTGATCATTAATAGAATTCAAAAATCCATTGTTATTTCATGTAGACAGTACAGAATAGGCCTAAACGGGTCCTAAACATTTTTGTTCAGTTTGAAATTGGAGTTCTCGTGCTGTGTAGTAAAATTTGTTAGTTGTATTAAATTTATAATATAAGGATGTAGGCCTAGATGTGGCTGTAGAAAAAAGGGTGTGCATTGTTCAGTAGCTTGTTTGAAATGTAGAGAACTTGGCTGTACCAACATTCCACAGCCAATCATTGAAATGAATACAGTACTGACGAAATCGAACAAAATATTAAAACTGAATAATATTTATTAAATATTGTTACTTACTTAGCTTTTTTAGATTTTATTATGTTTTAAAAATTAATATTTGTTTAATACTTTTTAACTAATTATTTTTGGCTTTTTTCAAATATAAATACAATAAAAATTAAATTTGTATAAGATTAAATTTCTCCTACTAGTAATAAATATACTATAAAAACTCATTATTTTGTTATTTCTTTTAATTTTACCAGTTTTTACCCTTTTCTGCCCTTAAAACAATTCTGTAACTTGTCCTTAACTAGAAAATTCTTCCAAAATAATTTTCGATTGTCTGGGATAACATCACCTAATTCCTTCAGAATGTTGTCCCTTTTTTCTTTGACAAATCCTTGAGGTTTACTCATTGCTTCAGGAATCTCAAAATGGTTACTTTTCTTTTTTTTAACTTTGTTCATTAAGAAGTCAATTTATTTTAACTGCATTGATGTATTTGGTCCAGTTAATACAATCTTGACAACCATCAATCAAGTTATTTTTTTGTGACCATGCAGTTTAAACTGCTCACACGTTTCACATTCTTTGTTGCCAAGTTTTTCCTACTTTATTCTCATTTTCCTTACTTGACATCGGTAGGGCCTACACTTCGTAAGAACATTTTGAGTTAGGATGTTTTCCCAAAATGTCAAAGTAATGGTTACGTCACTTGGGAGATAAAGTGTTTTTGAAGCATGCTCTCGTCTGTAATGTTAAATATGAGGCTGAAATTATAATATGTGGGCTTCCATCTCATCTTTAGGAATTAAGTTTGCTGGCCTTTTTTTGCTTCTTTTATCCGGGATGGGTGATATTTTATTTTTTGGTGTCTTTGATAGTGTTTCAAAATTTAAACGATCATGTTTTGACTTGTAGCCAAGTGTGGCCATAAAAAGTCTTACATGCACGAAATTGTTAGTCCTCTTCTCCCAAAAGAAGTATTGGAATGTTTTATGCCTTTTACTAAATAGTTCAGATTTAGTTGTTTTACTTTTTTTATCAAGACGTTTACAAATTGGCAAAATATAATATGCTTTTCTATCATCCCAAGATTTTCCCAAAACGCTTGGTTTATATTTATTACCTTTGCTCATCAGATATATTTTGGCTACATCGTAAAAAACAACTATTTTTACACGGGGGAAGAATATTATACTTTTCCTTTGAAGAATTCTTTTTCTTCGCATCTCTTTATTCCTTACATTCAACAGGCAACTTATATGTCAAGATAATAAAAAAACTTTACGTAGATACGATATTATACAATGTAGGCTTACAATCTTCCAAGAGGGAGAGTTTTTATAAAATTTCTCATTTCTTAAAACTATTTAACATGATAATATTATAATATATAATGTTTTTTTATATATTTTGAAATCTTGATTAATAAAATTTTATTTTTTCTTGTTATCAGATTAAAATGAAAATCTCTTGGAATGACGCTTTAATGCTTATTTATGAATCAATTATAAATGTATTGAAAATCGTATCTAATTGAACTTAATTGTGTAAATTTTCGCACTAGGTCTAAATTGGTTATAGGGTAGAGTCAATAACCTTGAATACTTTAATTTTAGGCTCTGAAACATAATATGGCTATAGAATATAAGGTTTCAATCCTTAACCTTTTCTATGTGTCATAAGTATGTTAAGCTTAACACATCAGTTTTACAAATTTGTTATTCACGATGTTTATATGCAGTTTCTATGTATAGTAGGCCAAAGCCTAAGCCAACACAAAATTGTATTAAAATGTTTTATAGAACTGTGACAGTCTGCTGGGTTTACAGTTGGCTGTTACACTTTAGTAGTCCTATATTGTACTTACTTATGAAATGTATCTACAGTTCATAATAATTATTACTATATATGATCAGGTTATTAACACAGTATTAATAAACTGTGGTATTACCCTACATTAGCTCATTAGTTGCATATTCTAAAATGTATTTGTCTGTTTTAGGTACAGTAACTTGTCATGATGGATTTGTATTTTGGTGTACTGAAACGTTACAAATAGGATTTGTTTGAATGTATTTTGATAAATAGGAACCTAATTGGCATTATTTTAACAGAATTTCAGGGAATGTACTACACGTACCGCTTTTGTGATTATATAGCCTGAATTTGTATGTTTTGGGTGTCATATGTAGTGATAAAAACTGGTAACTATTCCTTGGTGAAATATCTTGTTACTTTTTGTTATTATTTATTATGTAAGTAGTCTTATTATCCTTTAATTGAACAAAACATAATCAAATAGTGAAACTTTCTGGAAGACTTATAATTACCTATAGGCCTAGTTGAAATCTATCCGTAACTTAGTTTTCCCAAAATTTTAAAATGCACCCAGGTAATAAACAATATAATGTTTATTAGTTTCAGATTTACTATCAGAAAATGTATATTCTACTAAAATAAAACAGAATAGGTATTTACGTAAAACTCTTCAAAATGGTCTTTAGGAAAGTCACATGAGCAGTAGCTACAAAATAATATTTGTTTTATGAATAAGAAGTTGTAAAGAGTGTAGGTTAAGTTGTATATCATGTTACATAATATGGAACAGGTATTGACTGTGTATTTACACATTTCCTCTAAATATAAAACTATGGAATGTAATTTAGACAAATTTTTATTTCCTAGAAATTTCATCTTTTATAGTTGTCATTACTTCCATATAATTTATGTAGGTTTGCTACTAGAAGATATATATTCTTCTTAAATATAACAGTATAAGAATATGCCTTATAAGCTACTTTAGGTATCATGTTATGTTGTAGGTATGCGGACATAATATTTATTATAACCATAATGTCTACGAAATATTCCATTCATGTAAAAGGTTTGATTCTAATCAGGCTATTCCTAAAAGTCCTACCTTTTAGCCATGACCGACATTTAAACCTTCTTTATTATCTCATACAACAAACTCTAAGTAGTAAAACTTTGAACAAAATAATACCTATTCTGGAGATTTGAACCAAAAGATCCTCACATTCATTTATTTCACAACAGGTTTTTAATACAAATATTCTACAAAGTCTCGAAGTATTTCTACCGAAAATATATTTACATTCTAAATTTTTATTGAATTTTTTCTGTTTTTGTTTCTCACTTACCATCAAATAATTAATGTTTTCATCCATCATAAACATTTTTATAGGTTTAAGTAAGGAAAACTTAAAAATGATAACAAAAATTAAAGAAATATCTTTATTAAACTTACTTTAGATCAATCACTTACCATGTATGATCAACACAAAAAAAAAATAATTTAAACTTATGAAAGTAAATATAATAACATTGAACTTATTTTATGTTATTTTTCTATCTTTTGGTAAACAAATTGTATTCGTTAAGTATTAATTTGATTAGAATTATACTTTTTATAAAATTCACCACTAATGTTATGTTGGGTCTTTTTTATTATACAATTCTACTATTTACCACTTATATAACCAACTTGTATATCAACA
This sequence comes from Philaenus spumarius, assembly GCA_018207615.1. Taxonomy (NCBI): domain Eukaryota; kingdom Metazoa; phylum Arthropoda; class Insecta; order Hemiptera; family Aphrophoridae; genus Philaenus; species Philaenus spumarius. Next base: position 10,878 of record JAGFPH010012460.1, on the reverse strand, counting down.
AAACTACTTTTCTATTTGCTTGTAAGACTTGTATAAGAAATAATTCTAGAATTAATTATCTTATCGGTTGACATTCTAACTTAATCTAAAATCTCTGTGTGTCTTGCATTATTCTCAAGTTGGGATTTTCAAAGTAGCTTTTTAAATTCTGAAATACAAAATATTATTTTGCCATGTTCTATCAGTATTGGATTTTCTATGATGGGGTTGTACAACTAAAGAGATCTATTATGTAAATTTTGATGTAATATTATTTAAGATTCATTTTCAGTAATATTATTGTTATATTTTTTAATGTTTTGTATGAACATTTGCTATAACTTGTGTATAGAAAATAATACACAGTTTCGAGAGTATAAATCAACCCTCGTTAACAAGTAAATAAATTTTAACACATAGAAAAATTTAAAAAAAATAGCTTTAGAAATGTGGTCTTATAAAATTGTGGAAGTACACTAACAATCCTCTTTAATGAAAATAAGTTAAATCGTCAAATCAAAAAATAACACTGATAACATTTTTTAACACACAAATAAGGTCACAGAAAGACCTTATGAAAACCTCATACCTATGCAATTGAAAGAAATTAAATTAATTAATTAATAAAATACAATTTTAAATTGCAAAGTACAATGTTTACAAATTATTAAAAGGTTATGTGTTTCAGGCCATTAGGAATAAGCCCTGAAAACAACAATGCACTTAATTTATAGCAAGTTAAACTAATAC
>JAGFPH010012459.1:9976-30160 GCA_018207615.1 Philaenus spumarius | reverse complement strand
TAAGAAAGGGTATGAAAAATTTCGAAATTTTAGGAGGGGTTTGGGGGAATCAAATTTACTAAAATCATAATTTCAGATATTTTATTATTATGACAATAGTACTTTTATTATTTAAGATCTATATATATAAAAGCCAAATACCACTCACTGACTGAACATTTAAAAAGAATACAATTACGTTAAAAAGACTGAAAATACCAACCACCACGGGCAACGCCATACGGGTCAGCTAGTATACAAAATAAAAGGTCAGCTCCCAGAATAGAAAATACGAAATTTGCGTAGCAGTGAATGCGTTAACTGGAATTGGAAGTTATGTAATAAAACATAGGCTACAAGTAAACTACGTATGTAAAGTAAAGCGACTTGCATCACATGTATCCCTTGGCTTCTAAGCTAAACAACTCTTCTACGAAGTAGTTTTTTTCCGCTACTAAATCTCAGCACATAGATTTATAGTTATATGCCTTGGCCACAAACATTTTAAAGTGTTGAAGAACCAGTTTCTGTACTTAACTCCATTATAAAAAAATGTCACTTATACCCCTTGCCTGCTCAGCCTTTCATTTATAATAACACTAGTGGACCTGTCAATTTTAATTTCTTCGCTATTGCTTGAATTAATTTCATGCTAGTTATCCTATTTCATCCCTTTGACTAAAGCAATCGAAATATTTATTCATATCAATTAAGAATAATATTGAATATTTTTAGACTTATAGTTTGTAGGAATTTTATTGAAATTTGTTTCTATTGTACATGGGTAGCTACCCTACTTAAATCTTTTGTTTGTAGTGCCGATATTCTCTAAAAAAATCCTGGTACTAATATGTGTAAATTGTGAAATTTTATTAAATTTAGTTGAGTAGTTTTCAAAAATATAGACATAGTAAGTGGATTATTATTTTATTTTAAGTTTAGTTTTCTATTTCATCCATTTTACTTAAGAAATCAAATTGCAAATAGTTTTGTATATCCCTTAAAAATAGTATTTCATAATTTTAGCTTTATAGTTTGCAGGAAGTTAGTTTAATTTATATTATAGCAACCCCATTTCAACCCCTTCCAATTGTCAATCTAAACCATCCAGGGAGCCATTCAAACGCACACACAAAATTTCATCAAAATTTGTAAATCCAATTTACGAGGAGTTCAGTGACATACACAGAAGAATTATATAAATAAAGATATATATTTTGTACATCTTAAAAACTATGGGTCTGTCAATAACATCTAGGTTGATTACCGATGTGCTTATCTATGCGATACTTGTCATAAACAAACACAGTAACTGGGGCACAATTATTCGAGTTTATCTGTCTATGTTTGATCGTCCCATCCACGTTCTAAACAATAATATCGTACTAGATAACTGTCAAATAATGCAAATGGGTTAAAGTCTTCATCGTTATTGAATAATCAACATTTGCTGGTTTAAATGTAGTTTTTTAAGGTACAAGAATGTAATACTGTGAGCGTGATTATTTTTTATTTCGTTAGGATAAAATGTATTTACGCGGACCTTTCTCCTGAGGGATACTGAACGTGCATGTGAGAAGCACTACCCGCTAAAGTAGTCCCCCCCTCCTCCACGGGTATACATTGGAGAGAGCGGTAACAGCTTCTAGGCAACTACCTAATGACGTCAAGCTGGAAGCTGTACCTTCAATGAATCATCCTATAATAATTCAGTGGCATGCATGGTGGAATCTTCACTCTGATAGGATAGCTCCTGGAGGCTGGCCAAGAAGGCTCCAATCACATCTGCGTGGCTTTTATTCCCGGAACCTAGAATCAAGGGAATAATGTGGGTGATCCACTGAATCAGCTTCTCGGTTGAGATGGTGGCAGACCGGTGCTGGTATCGCTTCTGTCTTCGACGACAGTCAGCTTGCCCACAGACACTTTATTGGCAACTCCGCGGAGTCGTTGTTAATGTCCTTTCATCTGACTCGCTTTCGTTGTCATCTGAAACAAATTACGAGGGTGACTCCCTCACTGCGGGAAACTCTCTTACTATGTCTCTTTGCTGGAGCTCCGACTTCAATCGTTGGTCTCTGTGCTGCAGTGACTGCTGTAGAGTATTACTTAGCACCTGTAACAGAAAGAGGATCGGGTCTTTGGTCAAAGACTGAGCAGCCGCCCCAGCTGACGTGGTGACAGCAGCTGGCGAAACAACCCTGAAACTAGGCCCAGGTCTGCCTTTCCGACTACCAAAGAGAGAGAAGCAGCAAGTGACATGGTACGGTGGGTTGGGGTGGGCCAAGGGTTATTGAAGCTGAACATGTTTTTAAAATCTTAGTAATATTTTGAAAAACAGGACGTAGCGTTTTGTATAAAATTTTAAAAAAACATATTCCACAAGAGTGAACATTTTCAGCTGAAAATTATTTACAGACTCTTTATAATATTATAAAGAACGTAATATAACTACTATCACACAGATTTTAAGCAAGAGGACAAATTTCAGAGAACGGCTTTGATTTGCCCTTCTAAATGTTATAAAGAGTAATTTAATCAATTTCCAGCTTTCGCACTATATAACTGACTGAGAAAAATTCGTTTGAATTGAACTGCGCCTCCCGTTAACGCTTTATTTAAAAATTTTACTTTTTTTGTGGGACTAATTAATTACCGTAATATTTTTGTCGAACAATTGAATCACTGTGCAGAACAAGTGCGTGCGATGATTTATTGGGGTTGACCGTGTCTATTTCGATCTCTGTCTTACATTTGCTATGTGTAGGTCACCGCTGAATCGTAATTTCTGTGAAAATATTAGAGTATACAATAGTCTGTTTGCAATGGCTTTGTTATGTGGAGTTGGTGTGTGAAACGAGTGTTTTTATTAACTATGTAGTTATGACTATATTATGTTCAAAATAAACGGTATCAGTTAACTGACACAAACTTTCTCCCAACTTACTGTAGTCAAAATAATATTGTTTTTAATCATTGTATTTACTACTTTTTAGAACAAAACAAAAAAATAATATTCTACCTACGTCAAATCGTATAAAAAAAAATTGCCCCAGGCGGGATTCGATCGCGCGACCTTTGAATTACTGGCCGTGCTCGCTACCGTAGTGCTACCCCGTGCGGCCGCTGCCGCGATGCTAGATTGACAACACAAACTTGTTTATTTTTAAACATTTCCCCATAATTATAAAACGCCGAATTTTGTTTGGCATCTTAAGCACTATAAATACTGAAAATTTGATCAAAATCGTTAGTGCCATTTTTGAGAAATTTGCATTTTTGTCGTTTTTTATGGGTTTTTAGGTGTAAATTACCCTTAAAAATAAAAAATTCCAAAAAATGAAAAAAACGCCTGGAGATATTAGGGTTTAGTACCTACATACCAAATTTCATGAAAATCGGACCAATAGTGTCCTCTCTGGTCGTGTATACATACAGACAGACTGACAGACAGACACCACTCTAAATACACTTTTTTGGGTTCAGGGAGCACCAAAACAAAAAATTCCACTAAAAATATTTTTGGGTTCAGGGAGCACCAACACAGATAATTGCACTAAAAAATTTTTTGGAGTTCAGGGAGCACCAAAACAGATAATTCAACTGAAAATTCAAATTCGAACATTTTTACGAAAACAATATTTTCTCCATATACTACGTATAGGGTGGAGAAAGTAAAAATGTTTTATCTTTTTACTAGACATAAATGATTCATTCTTTGAAAATCTTGTAGTGGAAAAATGAGGCTAAAAGGAAGAGAGGACCCAATGGTCCTAACTTCGCCTCACTAAATGAAGGTTATTATTATTATACTATTGCATCTAAATTGGAATTAAAATTCTAACCGTCGCAACTCTTTAAGTTTCTGAGATACTTGTTTTCAACTAAAGTTGCATTCTAAAAGTTTTAGTTTGAGTACATACAAGTATTTTAAAGAAGTACTGTACATCATAACAAAGCAGAAACTTTGCCTTATTGTTATAGAACTAACGGGAATACTGAAGCGAAACGCTTTGCCGCAGGGCTGAATAGTTTTGCGTTCGGGCTGGAAGGTTTATTATAAAACGAAAGTTTCAACATAAAATGTGTTTTATATTATTTCTATATAATCTTAGAGTATTATGATCGTTTCTTAAAATATTTGTAAACGTAATTTTAGGGCGGTAATTCGAATAACACCTTACTTAACGTACCCTGTACTATACAATTTACAACTTTAGATTTTTAGCATTGTAAACATTCGTGAATTACATGAGATTGCGAATACAATTAATAAATGTTGCGGACTGCATTCAGTGGGAGACAACATACAACTCAAAACATGGTTGAAACAGTTTCAAATAAATTGTCGCAGTTCTTTCAGGCAACCTTTACTAGTTAGAGGGAAGGGGGCGGAAATAAAGCAAACGGTGGTTGGATCGCTTCCAAGCTGACGGGGTATGACTATTTACCTGGTCTCCGGCTTGGGATGTTTTGCAACTTTTACTTCAGTATTTATGTAAAACGTACTAACCCAAACTGACAAGGTAGGCTTTTGTGTTTTTGCATGCCACTTCAAGACCACAGTACGCTTACAAAATAAGAATTAAACTTCCCTCCTATTGGTCAGAAACATGTTTCATTTTGACAGAATAGGCATTCATCAATATACATCGTGTTGGCTCAATAAAACAAATACCAATTGTTGACTATGCCATTTTGTATGGACGTCAACGATGTACTAACTATTAAAGTGCAAAATAAATATCTTTGTGAATTTCGCCTTGTATTTGTTGTACTAACATAATTCGGTAACAGGTTGAAAAAGTAACTACGATATGTGCAACTGATAATTAATTAATTCAAATAAATATTTACAAATTATACCTTAACTTTGTTTTTGTTTTTTTCACCATGACTGCAAATCAATGTGAAAACTATCTTTGTTCTAAAAACACATTGACAATAATTTTCAATTTCCATTATTATTTACAACACACGTGAAACCGTCGACTAGCAAACGCAAAAGAGGCGGACAATTCACTCGGCACACGCCCCAATAAATCTTGCCGCAGATAAAGCCCATTACATTTGCCGCTAGTAGAGCAGAATATTGTGATTAGTCCGATTTGTTTATCGCTAACTGTTGATGCGAAGTATGTTGTACACAATAAAGTCAATTGTTATCCAATCGGACTTCGGCAAGCCGTGATGGATGAAATGCACTGCATTGTCAGGGTTTGTGTGGACGGGGATGGCGCTAGTCGAATTTATCTGTTTAAAACGTATTGTGAAGGCTAAATTTGCGTCGCTATTATTTTGGAAGTTTAGTTCATATTTTGCTGTTGACATGGTTTTTACAGGCCGGTAGGTACTTACGGATAACTTACGGAGTAAAATAATTCTAAGTTATGTAAATGCAGTAATTATAACATATAGTCGTCAAATTTACTAATGGCTGGTGGTAAACGATATCAAAATATTAGATTCAGTCTCCAAGAGACATCTCAATTTCTTCTTTATTTAAACACTAGCTGACACATGCGAAGCATTCGCATTCTAACTTATTTAAATCCCACTTAATTAAAGTACACCGTATATTGAGTATCGTATAGTGCGTATACTATACGATACTAAATATACAATTAATTAAAAATAGCAATGCAGTGGCGTAACGGCAGCTCTCCAGCTGGGTATTGCTATCATCAGTGTTGCCAACGCCAGGAAAATATCCCTATAACTTGATCTTACATCACTGTTACTTTCGGATTCTTTATTTCTTTTTTTTTTCTTTTTTCGTATAATTCTATTTTGTATAATTTTCCGGTGTATCGGTTAAGGAAAGCTTTAAAATGATGCCTCATTCATGTAATTTGATGATGTATTAAGGAAGTTATGGCGTACCGACAAAAAAATGGCCTTGAGAAATAATATGTGATACTTTTGTTTATGTGACGCCACAACAAAAGAAATCATTTCTTTTAAATCAAATTTTATTTGTTATTTAAATTTTGATCATTAATATTAAAAGAAGGTAGACCAACAAATAAATAATTAAAATACATGTTAAAATAAGTTACCCAGTGTGTGTATAATTATATTTACTGTATTTATGATAATTTGGCACTGTTAATCTGCATTAGTGAAAAGAAAATTTACTTACATCTTCAGTATATAATATTAATTTGTTCTCTTTAAATGTTTGTTTGTTTGTTTATAAGGAACTAGCTGGCCTGATCCGGCTTTGCACGGATAGACAAATCAAAGTTAAATGTATATTAACAAAAAATATATTATATCAATAAATATATTACACTATGTATTTCTTATGGCAATTTTTAGTAACTTTGACCCCCTCAAACCTCCCCTAAAATTTCAAATTTCTTTTAAACCTTTCTTATCAGCATCTACGGCCCTAGACGAAGTTACATACCAAATTTCATTGCAATTCGTTCAGTAGTTTTAGAGAAATCGTGATTTAGTAAATTTAACCCCCCCCCCTAAGATTTAAAATTTTAAAAAAATCTTTCTTAGTGAGCACCTATGGCCCTAGAGGAAGCTACATACCAAATTTCGTTCTAATCCGTTCAGTAGTTTTTGAGAAATCGTGATCAGTGAGTCGGTGGATTTGGCTTTATATATATATATATATATATATATAGATTAAATATTCTAATTAACCGGCGGGTTTTCTTTTGTTAATGGAAGGATTTTCATTTGTATTTCAACTGTATAATTTCTTTACTAAGGGCGTATCATTTTTTTACTAAGGGATTATTATCTTTTTTAATACAATGTATTAAATATTGAATTTAGATTTACTACTTATTGTTCTAAAGTCGCCTATGAATGAGCAAACCATACTTTTGCCGAGTTGAATCAAAATAAAATTAAGGCGGTTTATCCATAATTTTTCTTATTTGTTTAATCTTCACTTAACACTTGTACAGTCTTATCACAGCTTGTATTCCTGACTTTAATTAATCAAATACATTTATAGACTTTAACAAGTATGGTACATTAGTAATCCTATACTTAAAACCTTCCAAATGGGTTAACCATATTCTCTCTGACTAAATTACAGAAACTTAAATTATGCTGTATATAAATTAAAAGCTTATTAAGTGAGCAAGTTTTTGGTACTGCAAGCATCTTTATTAAACGTTAGGCCGATTAAAATGTTCCGTACACGGGAGTTTTTCTCCTTATTATATAAAATAATTCCTGTTATTTACGTAAAACTTCCGGCCCCACTGCGAGTGCAACAGGATTTGGTACACCGCTTCCCCCATTATCCTACTCCGATCAAGTGCACTCCTATTCAAAACTATGTTACTACCAGGGCTCTATAACAAGGACTAAACCGTTTCTTTGATCTAGGCACTGTGCCACCAGTTTCACTCTGACGTCACTGTGCTGATAACTGTGAAGACTAGCAGTGGACTCCTTGTGCACGCTGTCCTTTACTCGCTGTTGTAACTCGACGTAAAAGCTTCAGTAAAATAAAACTTAGATATTCTTAATCTACATAAAGTACGGATTCTAACAGTATGAAAAACTTTTATTTTAACAGGTATTTCGAATTTTAATAATTGAAAATATTTGAGAATTATCACTGACTGACATGGAAAAGTTATTAAGCGATACAATTTTTTATTTTTGGGTTATAAACCAACTTCCAGCGGGAAAGTTGTAGCCAATGAATTGATCTAAACTATCCAATTCACCAATTTGTGATAAAATGATTACATCATTATGAAATCGTTTTTCAATGAGCGCGAGGCGGTGACGCGTCGCCACTCCCGGTGTACTGTTGTTTGATACTGGAATATATACATCCTTATCCATTACGTTTAGGTACATATTGTTATTTTAAGGTAATATAGGTAGTCACTTGTCCCCAGGTAATTATGCCAACTAGAAAGAATCTCTAATTTTATTTCTTTGAATGTCCGTAATAATGATACCTATTATTTTTTTAAACGTTAACCTCCAACTTATCGTTTTGTGTCTACTTCAATAATATCAAATTTTAACTATAAATTATAATTAGTTTATGTTAAAATAAAATGCTTACTTTTTTATAGCTGGAATAATTACCTTTGGACAAGTGATTTACTATATTACCTTAAAATAACAATATGTACATAAACGTAATGGATAAGGATGTAAATATTCCCGTATCAAACAACTGTAATTCGGGAGTGGCAGCGCGGCACCTCCTCGCGCTCATTTAAAAACGATTCATAATAATTTAACATTCTATCACAAATCGGTGAATTGAAAAGTTTAGATCAATTCATTGGCTACAACTTTCCCGCTGGAAGTTTGTTTATAACCCAAAAATAAAAAATTTCCTCGCTTAGTAACTTTTCCATGACAGTCAGTGATAACTCTCAAATATTTTCAATTATTAAAATTCGAAATACCTGTTAAAATAAAAGTTTTTTATACTGTTAAAATCCGTACATTATGTAGATTAAGAATATCTAAGATTTTTTTACTGAAGCTTTTCCTTCGAGTTACAACAGCGAGTTAAAGACAGCGCGCCCATTACTGAAATATTACCAGCTGGTGTAGTGTCAGCATGGTGACGTCATAGGCGATGGATACTGTGTCACCGTAAATGAGCAAAATGGTATAGCCCTTGTGATAGAGCCCTGGTTACTACTACGCATGCATCTGGATCCAGTTCACTGCTATCTCAAAGTGGATGTGCCTTACTAATCAATTGTAATTTTGTTGAAAATATTAGAGTGTATAATAATCAGTTTGCCTTTGTTTTGCCTCTCATCGTCGAGTATATTAGTGAGCAAACGGGACTGGATCGAAGCCCTTAATTTTCTAATAAAATAATTTTGTATTTTCAAAAATTGTATAGCCTTTTGTAATGTAATTTAATTTATATAAGTTATTGAGCCAAAACCTAAATAAATTTGAGTACCGTATTTTTGAAAAATTTGTATTTTCGAGACCATTTGAAAGTACTAAATAAAGTTTTACTGTAAGTAGTGTATATGTAGGCCTACTTTATCCTAAAACCGATTTAAAACTAAGTATCAATCAGCTTTATTTTATATTAACTGGGATCTTTACTTCAATACCATATCGATCAAACTAATTCTATATCTACCGTTTCTCGAAAGTATTTACTGATGTGACTTTTGGTAAAAGTTCTATAGAAATTCTATAGTTCTTTAAAATACACTTGAGGCCAAACACTAACCCCAAGCAGTTATAATGCCGCTGTTATTAATGCTACAACCTGACAGGTCCACTAATTATACAACATTAACAGAATACATCAACATTAGTACCTCCATCTGCTGTGCTCGTACACGCGGTGCTTATGTTGCAACATTAATAACATACACGTCGAGACATATGGTGCTTGTAGTAATTCGGACACAACATGAGCTGTTCTTTTACGTAATCACAGAAAATCATAAATCAGTCATGCGCAAACAACACTTGTTACCGTCTTATTAGAACATGTATAAGGAAAGATGAGCTATGGCAGTCACTCTTATGGTAACACCTAAGGTGGGGAGTGGTAAATGAGCACCGATCATAGTCCTGCATTGAAAGATTGTACATCCTGTATGTTTCCAAATTTTTCAAACACGTTGGTTTTGTAATTAGCACAAACGAGTTGGTTATCCAAAAAAATCCGATAACCGAAGCAAGTTTTCACCGAAAATCACGTTTTAGACCGAAACTAATTTTGGAACGAAGTTCGTTAACGCGGGTTGCGGTAAAAGTTATCAAATAGAAAATGTAATGCGCAACGAAAAAAGTGTTATTAATGGGTTGCTATGGCAATGAATGTAAATACACTTAAAAAGAATACAATTACGTTAAAAAGACTGAAAATACCAACCACCACGGGCAACGCCGTACGGGTCAGCTAGTATTTTTATAAAAAACAAACTAATAATAAATGGCAATTGAAAGATTAAAATTATGTGTGTATGTTTCCTTTAAGGCTGGTAAAAGAATTGAAGAAGAGACGTGATGAACTTCGTTCCTGACGAGGATCCCATGAGCGCACACATTTACTTTTTTTGAGATTATTCATAGTGTAATAATTTTTTGGGGAGGTTTGTCCAAACACATAAATATAGTAGCCTAAATTACTATCCACGTTTTTTTACACGACTTTATAGCCCGTTTGAATCCCCCAAAATCTATCAAAACGTAAAATACCATAAAAACACCCGCTTAAAATCTTCTCAGCAGTCCATAAATCGAGGCCGCAACAACGATTTGCAAACTCGTAAATACTAAAACATTCACCCTTTTTCAACCATCGCATCCTTATACATGCATTGACCTAAGAATAAATGAATGATAACTTGAACGGGTTAGAGATTACTAGTGCCAACTATTATTTTTAACTTTGTGTAATTTATACTTTGTAAAAGGTGTTTAACTTTATGTTTTTTGTTCGAGTATTACAATATATAAATACCTAATCTTGAAATTTATGAACGAAACTTTTTTTTCTGATAAGGCATAATTTGTAGATGTAGTTAAACTATAAAAAAATCTCAATACATACAAAATTAAGGTTGGCACTATTTTTTCCCAACCATTTCAATTCTACTTAAAATTCACTAACTACCTTCGGTATATTCACCGTATAGATATGAAATTTAACGAAAACTTTTTTTTTTATTTTCAACCACTTTCTGTGTATAAAATATCTGCCCGTCTACTGAACGCCAACTTCAGTCAGCGATTTCGCTCCATTATTCCTGTAATTTATCTAACAAAGAAGGCAAAGTTTCTGTTGCTTTGTTGGTTATACGTCTTTAAGATACTTTTCTGCACTTACTTTAGAACTTTTGTAGCGTAACTTTAGTTGCAAACAAGCGCTATCTTGAAGTACCACTAACAGTTGATACGAAAGTAATGTTCCTGTGATTATGTGTTTATTCTTTAAAGTTTTAGTTCTGGGTTATACTTAACAAACCAGGTTTTGCAGTTTTTTTTTAAGAGAATGGGAATCCTTCGTGGTGGTTGTATTACCCAGAGGCGCATCCCTGGTCTACGATTCATACTAAAACCCAATCCTCTTCCAGCGTTCCTGGTCTGGGACCGTCTGGATTAATTTTGGGCTATTGTTATTTCTTCAAGTTTTTTTTAGTTCCTTTCAGACCATTTTCGACCTTACTGCTTGTTGGCATAGGTCTCGCAAATTTGGAGATCGCTCTCTATTGTCCGTTTACAGTTTAGTTGATAGCATGGGCAGGCGGAGATCTTACGCTAGTAGCCCGAATGAAAACATAAACCTCATAAAACTCATTTAAACTAGTTATTAGGAATATGTTTCCCTTGATATTTATATTTTCAAGAATAATTTGTATTAATGTGGAACATAAATAAAAAGTTAAAAAATAGTTGTTTTGTTTAGATTTGTTTTGATGGAAGTGCTGTTTTTTTTAGGACAGTAAATGATTGATTATTGTACAGCAATAACTGAATAATAATATAAAAACTTAAGGAAAAAATCTTTAAATTCAAAATTTATTATCAAAATGATTTAAGGGGACTTACCACGGGGAAAAAAACATTTGTTCACATTTTTTTTATTGTTGATTATTATTTTTCAGAATGAGCTGAATAACGTAATATTTTTTACTTTTTTTAGTTCAATTAGAAGTTGGTGAAAAAATATTGTTTTTACCCATACACTCTGGTTTTCATGAAAAATGCTGGTTTTGAATGGCTAAACGCTCGAAAGCAGTTAATTTATTATCATACATATTTTATGAAGAAAAGTTTTCTCAAATTGGCTACGCTGTGTTTCTGTTTAGTGCCTGTGAAAAATTTTGTTTGACATCTTGCTAGCCCAGGTCATTAATGATCTAACTTCTACGACTTTGATGTGATACAGCTTTCTTCCATATCAATATTTATTTTGTTTGTTTTATTTCAAAGGACGTAACCTAATTCAGTTTTTTATCTTCATGTTTGATAAAAATGTGTTGCTCAGCTGCAAAAACAAATAGGACTATACAACTCTTTGGACCCTAACCCCGTTATAAATAGCAAACAAGTTTTAGACTTTGCACGTTTGTAGGCCTATGTTTAGGCTAAGCATAGGCCTAAAACTATGCCAGTTGCAATAAAGTGCTCATATCTTGCTAATAAATTTCGTGTTATTGTTTATAAATCAATAATCTACTGTCATAAGTGTCATAATGGTAAAAACTGTAAGGACAATCATGAAATCATGGATATTTTCAGTTTTTCTCCGTTGACCGAAAATTAGGTTTTTTGGACTTTGATGTAACTTTTCTCAGCATCTAATAAAGATATTGATGCTGCCAAATTGTTTGTGCTTTCTTATAACATGGTCTTCTAGTGCGCTACGTGAGATTTTCAACAAAATTCCTCTTACTTTGCTAAAAAAAAATATTTTATGAATTTTAACCGATAAATTACAAATTATTTTTGAAAATATAAAAAAAAATACTTAGAAATAAAATTTTACAAAAATGTCATGTAGCGCACAAGGAAAAACTATGATTAAAAAAAAGTTAAAACATGTATTGCCCTAAGTCTCATGGCTCTTGAGAAAATGTGCATATAGTTAACATGGAGTAACATAGGCGTGGCAAGAAACCTTAAGGATTGAGAAAAATAAGCACTAACTTTAGTCTTATGTTGCTGAAAAGAAAACATCAGAGCATTATTGGTTCTCTACTATCTACCATGTCCTAAATTCTGATGCATTGTACTGCAATAATTATTTATAGAGTGTATTATTTTATTTGGGAGAATATATTTGCTTTCAGGAAACAATTTTAACAATCTGTCAGAATTGAAATGGCACAGCAATACAGCAATACACGTTAGAATAAAACTAATGTAATGTTAGTTTTTTTGTAGTTTAAACTTCATACTGGGGTTTACTTAAACATAAGGTACGTTACTGAAATGAAGAAATTTGGATCTTGAATTAAACACTGGGACAAGGATATTCATAGTGCATTGCAGTAGGGCATAGGAGCCGATGTAGTTAGGTCAGATAGAAGCGAGGCAAGCCTCCATAAGGCGTTTGCTATCAACTAAACTGTAAACGGACAAGTCTCCAGCATGACTTCGTTTATGTTGTTCGCTGTCACAACCCTCGTAATGGAAGAAGGTCTCCGTCTATTTGAGCTTCACACATCTTACAGTTTATTGATGTAGCTTTATTAATTTCGAAATGGAAGCTTCTAAAATATACGTCCTCTGTCAGTAGTTGAGTGAAGAAAAAGTTAATTTCAACATGCTTTCTCTGATTTAAACTTTTGAGGTCGGGAATGAGACGGTATGTCCACCTTCCTATAGTCTCTTCCTCCATCTCTTCTGCACGAAAGTCACTGTTCTTTCTCAGCAAGGGCTGCTGTGCTAGTTTCAACGATCGAGGTTTTGTTGTGTAACTTCTTCCTCGCCGTAGCAAGCGATCACTAAATGTATGACGATCACTCCTGCGATAGCTAAGATATCTGCTTTAAGACGATATAATTGCTATCGCTCCTCGTCTCTGGATTGGATGGTAAGCGGTGTCTGTAATTCTTTTTGAGGAGAGTGTCAGCTAATATTTCAACCAAATATAATAATATTGAGTGAGCAGTTGAAAATCTCCACCATCAAAAATCTCCTGAATGTTGACTGATGACTTTTCAGTCACTTTAATTATACGAAGGATAGTATTTGCAGTTTTAGGTATATTATTTAATGATGCAAATCGGAAAACGATCGTATTCAAGTTGAATCCACATTACACTACAATAAATTTAAATCATACCAATCAGAAAATGTTCAGTTAATTTCAGTATAATATAAAGTTAAGCGGCTTTGGTTTATCTGAAGAGGTAGAATTTAAAATTATCGAACCATCTAAATCTTCTAGTTTGTTATGACCTGGTCACAGGCTGTGGTTTGGTAAACAGTTTCCTTTGACAATACTTTTTTCTGGCAGAAAATACACATACAGGTAAAAGCATAGTTAGGGTTGAGACAACGTTTGTGAGTTATTACAGTACCTACTCAGCCCTTACAGCAAAGGTACTGCATATTAAAGAACGTTGTCAGGTTTCCCTTACAAATGAAATCTGTTGTTTAACGTAATTATGGTAATCATGGCCGTTGGGTGTGACAACATTTAACAACCTTTTACCTTTTCTTCAGTCTATTTTCCATAGGAAAGATGAGCTAATGCAGTGACTCTTATGGTGAGACCAAAGGTCATGGCGGTAAATGAGCACCGATCGTGGTTCAAGAACATTCTTTGGGGTGTCATTACAAATTGTATTTATATATATATTCGCAATCTAACGGGTGTATAAATACTTCCGGGTGTATATATTTAAGTCCGATTTGGTCCAATTTGGTGCACACGTTGGTTTTCTAAGTTTCTCGAGTTTGTTAGACATACAAATCCAAAAACCGTTCTTTGGTTGGAAGTAAATATTTTTGAGGTTTTTCGTACTAGTGTGAACCTTTTATCGGTTTTTATCTACAAAATAATATAGGCTATTATTGCGCACATGTTGTTTGTTTACACGATTTTATAGCACTGGTTTCCCGGAATTCGAACGAAACGTATTCTTAAAATTGGATTTTAGCGTGAGGTAGCTTTTGATCTGAGGCCACAATGTCACGTTGCAAACACGCAAAGCGGAGTCCATATTCCGAGGTTGCAAGGCTAGGTGTGAGCCGGGCTGGAAGCCAGTGGCATCTCCTTGTGTGATTGTTTGGTTGCACAACCCCCAAGAAAGAAAAGAAATAATTAATCACATTAATAGTTCTTTAAATATCAGTGCATTATCAGTATCAACCTCATTTCAATCCAAAACTTACGGCCAAGAATGTAACCAAACGGTTGAAAAGCCGAAGAACATCGACGCAACCTTTGCGCGCACTGCTTCTGCAACCAGAGCCTATATCAAAGCCGACTAAAGAATACCGTTGCGAGACGGCCAATAGGATGGGCGCGCAGCGTTGCCTATCTACTAGCCTCGAACACCCCTGGTATTTACCGCTCGAGGCTTGATCGCACAGTTTAAAGAATTATAAATGCGTTGTGTCAGCCGCAGTCAGTTAAAAGCGTGGGATGAACGTGACAACTTTGCACTACGGCGATTGGAGCGTTCAAGGTCTCGGTGTACACAAGCCCGTCCCTCAACGGTATTCTTTAGTGGGCTTTGATATAATGCCGCTACTAGCATTGAAACTGATGGGGGATTTGTAACTAATGAGTTGCTATGACAACTCACATAAAGCCTTCACGTTCACAAAAGTTTTGCAACACGCCACCGGGGCGCTAGGTTTTTTCCCGCCAGAATGCCTTGGTGTTCATGTTTCATATTTCATGTTTTTTTTTAGTGAATAATGCAAGTCATTTTGA
Organism: Philaenus spumarius; assembly: GCA_018207615.1. Lineage (NCBI taxonomy): Eukaryota > Metazoa > Arthropoda > Insecta > Hemiptera > Aphrophoridae > Philaenus > Philaenus spumarius. The sequence continues at coordinate 14,799 of JAGFPH010012459.1, read as the reverse complement.
GGTTATGTGATGTTAGTCTTTTTCTCGTATTTTAGCTAGCTGTGTTTGTTGTTTATTTGTTTTAGATTGTGTTAATATATTTTAGTGTGTGTGTCTTTAGTCTGGATTCCATTACAGTAGTGCTTTTAAAGCTTTTTACATTATTCTTCATAAGTTTTAGCAATTTGAGTGGGCCTAGACAGAAAGTGTAGTGTTGATTAGACGCCAATCAAAAGCTGTTAATGTTCTTTTCATAATTAATATTCGTGCCAATCGTGATTTAATGATAGGCCACAACCAATTACCAAAATGTTTGAACCCATTATCCCAAATCTATTTTCAAACATCCATACAAATCAGATAACAGTTTTTCAACGAAAAAGGATAGGCTAAGTTCCTAAATAGGACATGGGGCGAGTTCATAAATCCGATTATGTTAATGCTATGTTCAGGTTATGTTTATTATAAAATAAAAAATCTGTTATGTACAGCAATATTTAAGCAGTAATTAGGCCTAGGCCTACTCTATTTAAGTTTAAAATGTTGGTGTAATTAAGACAAAAACGTATAATTCCACGTGTAATTCCTTATCTAAAATAATGTGTTAAATTGCATTTTTATTCCATACCCCCCCGCCCCCCCCCCCCCCCGAAAATTCTCTCCACATAATTGCAACCACCAAGTTAATAACTCAGCAGCAGCCAGTGCTGGAAGCTGAGGTGCAAACAACTCTAATAATATATATATTTTTTAATTATTTATTCTTTTATTTTTTTATTATATTTTTTTTTTACTTTAATTAAACTCTAGTAATATATTTCGAACACGTAAGCATACATTCAGCGCCTTCGCGAGTAGACCAGTTTCAATAGTTGGTTGAACTTGAAGACTTAAAAACTCAATTTTGGAAATTCGTTGAAATTAATTTCTCAGCTGTTCAACTGATTGATGGAATTTGTTTTACTTATATGATTGTTAGATTCGTTAGAAGAAGACAAATATTCTTTTAAAATTTGATAATGAAAGCTGAATTTGATTCGATTAGTTTACTTATTTAAATCTGTATTATTAAAAGCCCAGAAAATATCTTTCAACTCTTTGTACCGTTACAGTTAATAGCCCGAGAGTTACTTGATTTCTTCAACTTGTCTCCGCTGCTTTGTTAGGTTCTACTTTTTAGAAATACATCGCAGTACTTAAAGTAAACCTGTCAGAGTTTTCGTTCTGAGGAAGCACGATTCGGAAATACATCTCGCAGTTGCGACTTGGAGAACGAGTTGTGAAAACAAGTAAGTTCATATCCGGTGGTTAAAAGTTTATATCGCGAAGTTATGGTTAGTAAGTTTTGACGTAAAGCAGAATAAAGAGTTTTGAAGAAAGGGGTTGTGTATTGTTGTTTGGCGTTTGTTCATCTACTTGTTTGCATTGATGTCGGGAATAGCCGTTTGATTAGAAGGATCCCTTAAGTGTTTGTCGTATTTTCTCTCTCTCTCTCTCTCTCTCTCTATATATATATATATATATATATATATATATATATAATTTATATAAAAACGAAATACCACTCACTCAATCACACACTCATCACGATTTCACAAAAACTACCGAACGGATTGAAATGAAATTTGGTATGTAGCTTCCTCTAGGGCCATGTGTACACTAAAAAGGGTTTGAAAAAATTCGTAATTTTAGTGAGGGGGTTTGGGGGGGATGAAAGTTATTAAATCACGATTTATTCAAAACTACCGAATGAATTGAAATTAAATTTGGTATGTAGCTTCCTCTAGGGCCATAAGTGTTCACTAAAAAAGGCTTTTAAAAAATTTGAAATTTTAGGGAGGGGGTTTGGGGGGAATGAAAGTTATTAAATCACAATTTCATCAAAACTACCAAACGGATTGGAATGAAATTTGGTATGTAACTTCCTCTAGGGCCATAGGTGCTCACTAAGAAAGGGTTTGAGAAATTCGAAATTTTAGGGCCGGTTTGGGTTGATGAAATTTATTAAATCACATTTTCTTCAAAACTACCGAGTGGATTGGAATGAAATTTGGTATGTAGCTTCCTCTAGGGCCATAGGTGCTCACTAAGAAAGGGTATGAAAAATGTCGAAATTTTAGGAGGGGTTTGGGGTGATCAAATTTACTAAAATCATAATTTCAGATCTTTTATTATTATGACAACAGTGCTTTTATTATTTAAGATCTATAAGTATAAAAGCCAAATACCACTCACTGACTGAACCCTTAAAAAGAATACAATTACTTTAAAAAGACTGAAAATACCAACCACCACGGGCAACGCCGTACGGGTCAGCTAGTATATATAAAAGCCAAATACCACTCACTAATTCATCACGATTTCTCAAAAACTACTCAACGGATTGGAATGGAATTTGGTACGTAGCTTCCTCTAGGGCCCTAAGTGCGCGCTAAGAAAAGTATTTAAAAAAATTTTAAATTTTAGGGTGGGTTTGGGGGGATTAAAGATACTAAAAAAAACATCGAATGGATTGTAATTAAATTTGGTATGTAGCTTCCTCTAGGGCCCTTGGTGCTCACTAGAAAAGGTTTTCAAACATTTTAAATTTTAGTGGGGGTTTGGGGGAGTCAAAATTACTAAAAATACCCATAAGAAATACATAGTGTAATATATTTATTGATATATATTTTTTGATAATATGCATTTAACTTTGATTTGTCTGTCCGTGCAAAGCCGCATCGGGTAACTAGTATAACATATTTATAGTCGAACAAGTGCCTCCAAACTCGTCCCTCATTAGAGACATCAAAACAGCCCCTCACTCTAAAAGTCTTGAAATATTTCTTCACCTCAAAAATCCAGGGTCTCCTCTTCACACCGGTCACAATTCCCACAATCTGTTTGAGAAACCTATCCATTTCCTTCATCTGCGCATGACCAGACCAACTGATTCACCTGGTTAAGTGATCCGTACAGTATCTTGTATCTCAAGAATTTAGGCAATTTCATTTCTCAAGACTCTCCGCGCTCCTTGTTAGCATTTTGGGACTACCAAAAATGAATGCAACACAGCATACATTGACTACAGGTAAATTAACCAGACGAGAAACGGTTTGCGTGTAGGGGTCTGCCAGTGGTGGAGGGGGTTGGTGGGAATGGGAACACAAGCCGGCAACTATCCCCAATGAAAACATAAACAGGTTCCCGTTTTGAGCTTAGAAGGTCGTATCTGGAATAGTTATTACAATATTTGTTTTTGGACCTACGCAATAAATAAATATATCCAACCATGAACATGCAATTAAATGTTAATTCCTACCGTAACCCGGTTCGGTTAACAATAGAAAATGTAATGCGTAACGAAACAAAGTGTTATTAATTTTTTGCTATGGCAATGACAAACATAAAATACGAGTAACGAAAAAGTGTTACCAAATTTGTTGCTATGGCAATGACAAATATAAAATACGAGTAACGAAAAAAACTATACAAAATTGGTTACTATGGTAATGAATCCAAATACATCAAGAAACATGTGTTTTGGTTCATCAATTTAAATTAAGAGACGTTCGGTTCCGTCCGGCGTAGTTCAGATATTATCCTAAAGCGCTGAAATTTTAGGATATGCCTAGAAAGTAATTTTAAGTATAGGCCTAACCTAAAATTGTTGTATGTATGTTGCCGTTAAGACAGGTAAAACAAATTAAACATACGCACAATAATTTTAAGTTAGGCCTTGCCAGATGAACCAACATTTTATGTTTATTAAATCTATTTACAATGAATGGACATTTAACTTTGTAAACCATCTTAGCTTTGATGTTATAATTAATTCTACACCTTTATTATAATAACATTAAACGTATGGAAACGGTAAATACTTGTATAAAAAAACAATCTAATAATAAACGGCAATTGAAAGATTAAAATTATGTGTGTATGTTGCCGTTAAGGCTGGTAAAAGAATTGAGGAAAAGGCGTGAACTTCGTTGCTGACGGGGGTCCTACGACCACACACATTTATAATTTTTTTTTTTAGATAAAACCTGACTCCAGAAAAGTTTCATTCTAAAACGAAAAATCTCAAACAAAATATTACTTCTCTTCAAGAAGCGTCCAACTGGTCCGAACGACTTTAAAAAAACTTGTGTACCAAATTAGGATAAAATCGGACGTAAAATGCGGTCTTTAGAGTGAGAACACATATATATATATATATATATATATATGTATAGCCCTGCTCCTTTTTCCACTCCATGCGTGTATATCTTGCGTACTAGAATGCTCCAAGCTCTTAGGGTACTCCGGCATGCACTTAGAGGTCTCCGGAGCGTAAACTGGCCCATTATATACAAGTTATATATAGATTTTTAATACACAAACTTGCACCTTTTCGTTCTCTCTGTACTTATAATTTAGAAGTTATACAAAAACACACCTTATTCCACTCCGACTTAAATTGACCAATAGTAAAGTACTGCGCATGTAAGAAGGGTTTTAATAGAAACGTAGGAACGCCTTTATATATATCCGTGTTTCAAGTTGTTTGATTAAACACTTACAATTTTTTAAATATTTTTAACTGATGTCATGGGGTTGTGGGAAACACGACGTGATTTTCACCCCTTTCAAAACTCGGCTTGATTTGAAAATTTGCACACTAATCAAGGACCAATGACAAATCAATATTAATTTTGATAGGTGTAGTAAGTGAGCACTGATCATGATCCCGAGAACACGACGTGATTTTCACCCAGTTCAAAAGGTCGGATTGATTTGAAACTTTGCACACTTATCAAAGAACGATGACAATGCAATATTAATTTTGTTGGGTGTAGTAAGTGAGCACTGATCATGGTCCC
>JAGFPH010012458.1:0-11431 GCA_018207615.1 Philaenus spumarius | reverse complement strand
ACCGAATGGATTGGAATGAAATTTGGTATGTAGCTTCCTCTAGGGCCATAGGTGCTCACTAAGAAAGGGTCTGAAAGAAGGGCAAAAGTAACTATGCATGACTGATTTAATTTTCGACTCTCTTCAGCTGCAAAACATAAAGCAGCTCCAAATTAATAAAAGGAACAGCCATTACAATGTCCCATCACATTTCTCTTTGTTTTTAGTTTTTTAATTACGTTCATAAAAACATTCTAACCTGATTGTACATTAGTACCAGAAAGCCAAATGTAATTTAAAGGGAATAAGGTAGTTAGTTATTGTAGAATCAGTAATATTCAAGCAAGCTTTCATGTCATTGTAATTTTTCACATTAATACTACTCAATCCCTTACATCCAGTTTTCCTTGCATACCCTCGCGTATCCTTATACTTTCGGGGTTAAAAGCTCACTACATTGCCTTTCAACTTTTTCTACAGTTTGAACTTTTTGTCGGGCGTAATACAGTGTATTCCACCTATAGCGTTAAAATATTTAGGCTAATGTTGGAATGTTGACATCAGCGTTATCAAAAACGTTTTGGACGAAGGCACCTTAATTTTCTTGTGATGATCCCGCAGTTATCAATGCATTATTGTATGTCATTGCTTCGTTATATGACGCACACACCCATTCAAGAAAGCATGTTGATTAAATGTATGGACCCATACAAGTGCTAATCTAACTTGTATGGGTGACATAAAGGATCTAGGTTTTCTTTGCAATCATTTTCCATATAAAGGCATCTAATGTTTTTGGGATTAAATTTTTGCCTCCGGACCTAATGTCTTTTGTGTCTGGGTATGTACGATAGTTGCAAGCCATCTTTTGAATATTCTTCTTGATGATATCAGCCGCAGCTAAAACTATTCTAAGCTTTTCTGTTTCTGGATCGCTCTTTCTTTTTTTTTTTTGTACCAATTGTCCATGATTTTGTGTGCAGAGTCTGATAAACACACAATGTTTTTTCGACCAGAAACATTAGATACGGTACTATAATGCGGTCTTTAAAGTGCTCTTTCAGCTGATATTTTAAATGTTTATCAGAATATAAGTTTTCTTTCCCTGAAAAGTCAGTCATGTTTTCTTGTAATTCTGTAACAGTGTACTGGCTTCATTTCCTTGTTCAATAGTTTTACAAAGTAATAAAAAGTTTTCTTCATCCATCCTCGGTCTAACTATACAGCGTGTTCGCCTGATGTTGATTTGGGAAAAGTATCATGACATTGTTTATGGTAACGTGCCTCAGGTAACTCTTAACATAACACTCCTTACTCTTTCCTCCCATTCATAATTTCGCTCATCAAATATGTTAAGTAAATTTTATTTTATTTCTATTGTTGCTACAAGGCGAATTTCCTTCCTACGATGCACAGCTCACTTTAAATTTATTACTGCGCTTTTTTCACAAATGAAGCAATTGGTTTTAAAATCAAACTTCTGGCAAATATTCCGTAGAAAAGTTCTTAAAGTTGAGTGAATTGATTCATCGAGTATTTCTGATGGCCTCTGTGTACAAGAACTGTTGTTTTCCCTTCAATTCTTTCATGCAGCCCATCCCGTCTTCTTAAACTAGCTTCGGTTATTAATTTTATACCTTTTATAACCACTACTGTATCTTCTTCAAAATTTTCGTTAGGCTCTACATAGAATACAAAAGAAATCAGGATTATTATCCATTTTAACGATGATTATCATTATTCAACACAAAAATCCAATCAATTAGAATTTAAAAAAATAGAGGAAGAATAATAGTATTTCGATCGAAATATAGTTAAATAAATTTTTCAGGTACCTTCAGATTAAACAAAGAGAAAATGTCTTCTTTTGAAAAGGAGATGGATTGTCACTAAACAATGTAAACCATGAAAAAAAAACAATAATGATAACACTGGAACACTCACCAAACAACTGATTCGTTTAGCTGGGTTGACGTTGATATCCGAAATTTCACACACTAACAATACCCCCCCCCCCCCCCCACCCAAACTTAGTAGAAATGGTGAATAACAGTTGGCGGCACGCTTTGATCTTAAATTTTCCGAATCCTGACATGATAAAAAGATACCCCCTCCTCAAATCTTGATAGCATTAAAATAAAATAATGATTTTATATTTAAAAATGTAATAGGTTAATACCACTTTATATAAATTTATAGAAGTTAAACTAAAATAGTGGGAGTAGAGCAGCTTACTAAGCTCCAACCATTTTATAAATCCATCTTTTGTAATTAAGTGCTGAAAAAAAACTGAACATATTTTATAAAATTTCGGATCCGGCTTGCAAATTACTTTTCATTATTAATGTTTTATTGTGTTAGGAAAAAAATTCAAACTTTGTACTTACAAAATGTCAATTACATAACAAAAGAAAAACATAAAAAAAATCTAAAATGCAAAACGGATGTGTATTGTTGTAATTATTGTGCTTAAAATGAGACCTTTCAAACAATTTTATGATAAAAAATAGATGTTTTGAAATTTAACATTGCTCTTATGGGATAAAAATCCAAGATGGCCGCCACTACAGCAGACCCTTAAATGGCAATTGCTTGCGTCTATATTCAGGAAATGTTGTGTTATATTATATCGTTGGAAAGCTTAAAAGATGCACTACAAATTTTATTTAAAGTATTTTTTTAAATTATCATCAGCAAAAAAGTTATGAAAGAAAAACTAAAGGAAAAATATATTTTTCAAAGAAAAAAATCTTTTTTTAGCAAATAGCTGCTAAACTGTTGACCCTAGGTAAAAGTACCAAGATACCTTTTTTAAAGACAATCACTTAATGAAGACAATGACATATAGAAGTTACGAATTGGGATATTAACAACGGAGATATGAAGCAAAACCTAACTGCTTGGAAAATGAACTTCAAATGGGGGTGGGGGGGCTAGCACAAGTTGGAGGGGGGGGACTTTTGGGAAAATGTACCTATTGGTGAGTTTTAACAACTGACAAAAATTCAGCTTGTCTCTAATTTCTTCCGACACATGGTAATTTTTCGCCTTCATTGCCTGGGCTAAGAGTGTGTGAACAGTATGTGTGTCCAGTACCAAATCTATATGGCAGGAAACTTTGACTGTATTCTTACCAAGCTTTCTTTCAATACCAACTTTAAATTTTAACATTAAACTAAAGTCTTATTTGATGTGTATACAAAATAGGTAGGATATTCTTTTATTTGAATTATTAACTAGTTCTTGCCGGGCTTTGCTTGAATAAAAAAATAAGAAATTATTTAATGACTATTTTAAGAACACAATGAAAACAACCAATAATTTTTCATACATAATATAACATAAACAAATCTAAAATTAACTTCAATCTACAATTAATTAATTGTGCTATCACATACAGTCATAAAAATGACATATTGGATATTATACTAAAGCATTTTTCTTAACTGTTTAGGTACTGTAATTAATAAGAAATGAGTAATATTTATTACCTGTAATGGATGTAGGCCATAAACAATGAGACTGAAAAAGAGTTATTTGTATTATAAATAAAAATTACTTTTTTCCAGGTATAACAAAACTAGTTATAATAAAATAACTATAGGGCAGAATTAAAAAATATTTTTGAACCCAATTATTAGTGTTTAAATTGTGTAAGAACTTTTGTACCGTACTGAAAATTAAAATATTTCAGAGATTTGACTTTTTAACTGGTTTCAACATATTAGAATTTCAGAACTATTCCACAGATTTCGGTTGAATTTAGCCTTTGCTACATGTGGGGAAAAGTTGTACATGCATATTGGATCATCATTCATTATTGAGTTATAAACGGATAGAGACATTTCACCTTAAGGAAAAAAGCTTAACCCAGTTTGTGTTAAGCTGTTTTGTAAATGCCGTCAATGGTGAAACCATGGTCAGCAAGACTCAAATTAATTGTAGAATTGACTAAATATTAAGTGCATCTTTTCCTTAAAATAGAGTTGTGCAAAAATCCTTCGGTGAATAATATAAATCTTATTTTATGTAGAGGTGCACATTTATAGCCAGAATACACATTGAAAGCATGAAAACAACAGTGCCTTTTTCAAAATTTGTTCATTCCATTTTTTTTATAACGCAAGATGGTAATCCGTCCATATAACTCGGAAGTTGTTGCTTCACACATTAGTAAAAGAAACATAATATAAACTTCTTTTTTATATAATATCATTCAGGGTGCCTAGCGACATGGAAAACCTGGAAAAGTCAGGAAATTTTACTTTTCTGGAAAAATCAGGGAAAAGTCAATTTTGGTTAAGGTCAGGAAAAATAAGATTTCTATGGAAAATAATTGAAAGTATCTATTTTTCTAAAATCATAGATTAATACAATTTTTAATTGAGAAAATGAACATTAAATATAAGATGAATGTTTAAATTAAACAATAAGAAAACTATGTATTCTGATATGTAAAAACAATTATCGGCAAGTTACGGGAGTGCTTGTGGCAGCTTGTTCCAATGCACTTGCCGTGTTATGACCTTAAAACCTTTCTCAAACGTGCTGTTTCTAGAAATTTTAGTTTTATTATGAAATTTTTTCAAATTTGCGTATCTTCGTATCAAATTAAATGTTCAATGCAAATCTCTACCAGGTAGTTGGATTACAAAAACCAATTAGTTATTTCTTTTGTTATAATTTAATAAAATATCATTTGAGTAATTCATTGTTTTATTTAATATTTAGTCATAAATGTGTAATTTGCAACTGCTGGTGGATGGTACAGTAAAATAGATAGTATTAAATATTGAACTGTTATAATATTACCGTGTTTTATTAAATACTTAATTAATTCCCTAAAAATTTATTTGCTCACCAATATAATTATACCGATTTACTCAAATAAAATTAGTATGTTTTTTTTTTGTGCTTTTTCTAAGATTGATCAGGGGAAAGGTAATTTAGTCAGGGAAAAGTCAGGGAATTTTAAAAGATCATATCACTAGCCACCCTGTAATTTATATTATAGACTTAAATACAAATACACCAAGTCAGTTTTTAAATAACAAAATTGTGATTTTGATCTATTGATTATAACATAGTACTTTTGTGCAACATAGATAAACTAAGAATGAAATGTTAAAAGTTACTTAAAAAGTCACATGACGTAAATTGCACTAAGGTAGAAAGCATAGATAGTACTAATTTATAGATATTTTAATAATGGAAGTAGCAATAAGGAACTTAAGTACATTTAGCTGTACAGATATTACTTCAAATTAGTTTGCAGAACACTATAAGTTACTTGCCTTCTTGTTCTATGCAAATGTATTTTAGTCAAGAGCAAATGCTTATACTGTAGGCCCATTATATTAAATTTTCCTTCGATCAGTCAAATAATTGAATATACAGTATTTTTATTTTGAGCATAACTTGTTTTTACACAACATTGTCAACAAGTGAAGATGTAAATATTATTGCCTAACTGTATTGTCCACTGAAGGAACTAATCCCCTTTAAATCACACTAGCCTTGTTACGGTATTGGATTTTCAAAGCTTGGAATCACAATTATTGAGTTTTCTCTGTTCTGTGTCCGATGATATTCCAGAGTATGGTTTAATTGAGTTGTATTAATTTTCAATTTTAGAAACAACAAAAAGTTTGTTATATACGTAATTACTTACATTCTTTATAATATTCCTCTGTTTTTTCCCCAATAGTTCTCAAATTCATAAGACTTTTCTAATTTTTCTTAATATCTGAGGTTTATTTTTGTATGGTAATAGAGAAAGTAATAGAATATATTTGTAATCAATCAAAAAGTGTCTTTTACCCTTTCTATATAGATTTATTGGTTTGTAACAAAGCTGTGGCATCTTAACAGTTTGGTCATAATATTTTTATTTATTTGTAGCTAGTAAAATAATAATAATGATTTTTCAATCGCCTCTCTGCCATGTACTTAAATTCCATGAATATGACTTCTTAACTTACCTGAGTTGGAAGCCATGGTTTTCAAAAAATTAGGTATCATTTATTTAGCTGGAATATATATTTTTTTTTGTAAATACAACTTTTTAATTACTTGCATAAATTCACTTTTAATAATACTTTCTGGACCAACAAATAAACTGGTTTTTGTTATTTAATTTATTGATTCCTACACAGAAATCTGTTTTGATAAAACATTTAGATTTTTAAACGAATGTATAATAACAAGATTTTAGGCATATGATTCTATGTAGTTCTATACCCCTTCTTAAGCTCTGGAAGAGTAAAATATTAAAGTTGTAACCTATTAATAGACAGCCATTTAAATGTCATGACAAGTGTGTAGTGAAGCACACTAGATAGGTAAGATGGGTTATTTATAAAACTTATTAATAAATATAGAGGATGAATAATTTGCTCAATTTTGTGAAAGAGTAGTTCCACTGTTGTAACACATTTCCTCTCTCTAAATAAATTTATTATGCTGAAGGAGTTCAATAAAAAAAATCTTATATTTACTTGGCAATTTGCCTAGACATTAAATAAACTTGAATATGTCTCACTCCTCTGTCTGGTTCTACAGCCAACATTTTATTTAAAACGACCTTGTTGTTCAGTTTTGGTTTCTTGAGTATTAGTAATTGGTTTTTTGTCATTTTGTAGAATTATAATTTTTTGAACATACTGTACATAGATTACTCTGTTAAGCAAGTGCTATTTTTTGCTCCATTTAGTTTTCAATGATTATTTTTGAGGATGTTTACGAATTTGAAAAAATTGGGCTATCTTCCTTATCCCATTTCTGTGACTAAGCCTAAATTAAAGATCAGTACGGCCATCGTAGCTTGAAATAATGAACTAACACAATTAAATTTGATGTTTGTTACCTTCTTAAATAAACTGTTCCAGAAACTGGCACATACTTTCTCACAAACATATTTAAATTATTAAACAGATTCACTGTGACTTCATAATTGTATTAAAGTAGGAGAGGGGATACATTAAAGTAGGAGAGGGGATACATTAAAGTAGGAGAGGAACTAATAAATATTATTATTATTAGCTAAAAAGACAACTATTCGACCGATTTCGAACAAATATGCACCAAACATGTCAATTAGGCCTGTATAGATGCACGAAAAAAAGTTTTGAAAAATTTTGAAAAACAACCCCCTTTTCGGCAAAAACACGTCAAAAATAAGTTATTATTATTAGCTAAAAGAGAATTTTTAGATGCTGTTTTTTGCATATGGTAGGGTACATTAAGGGCTACAAATAAGCCAAATTTGATCAAAATAGTTAAAAGCCGTTTTTTTATAAACAAATAATAACTGATTTTTTGGGGGTTTTTTGGATAAAAAGGGGGTTGTTTTTCAAAAAATTTCAAAACCTTTTTTTGTGCATTTTGTACAGATCTAATTGACATGTTTGGTGCAAATTTGTTCGAAATCGAAATAGTTTTCTCTCTAGCTTTGTGTACATACAGACATTTTGTAGAAATCGCTTTTTTGGACTCAGGGGGTCCCAAAACGGACATTTCCACAAAAATCTCAACATAGATTTTTTTGCGATCACTATACTTTCTCTATACTATAACTATAGTATACTGATAAAGTAAAAGTATTCTTTTAACTGTGCCTAAGTAATCTGATCATACAACATGATATTTAATTTGTTTTCAAACAAACTGTTTTGAAATATTCATAGGTAAACATTTTATACAGACATAGTGTTGCTTAATAATTACATTCCTTAGGTTCAGGATGGTATAGGAGACAACTAAGAGTCTTGTAAAACCCTTCATTTTCTGTCAGTAATGATTTTTTACAAAAATGTAAATAAGTAGTTTATTTGATTCATTCACTTCAATTTTGCCATACAGGTGTCATAATGATGTCTTAATTTTAAACCAAATAAAACAAAATTAATCTATTTGTTTCAAAATGGTAGTTACTGGGACCTACCTTGTAGCCTAGGGGTTAACAACTTGACTCTGAAACTTAAGGTCTCGGCTCAAAAACGGGCTATGATTATATGTTTGTAATTGGAAAACTAAAAAGTAGATTTCTAAGCAATGATCGCGCGCCAGAAATTTTCGGCTAAAATCACATAAAAATTGACTTACAATGTTCAGTTAAATATTTCATAAAAATTACTTGTGTTACAAAAAATTAAACAAAATAATAAATGTTGGCAAATTTTTCACAAATAAAAACAACAAATTTTTGTAAACGAAATAATAACGGTTAAATTGGCATTTATAATGGTAAGATAGAAATTTATGTAGTTTTTAACCTATTGTATATATTGGTTAAATATTGTCTTACATAAATGATGCCTTTTTAATAATTATGTAGATACTGTCTATAAAAGTACTCTTACAATTATTATTATACAACATTCAAGGTTTCTATACCTAGTAATAAAAAAACAAGGGTCAAGGAATTACTTGGTAAACAATCAAATTTGAATTTGTAATTCAACCTCTCTTCTCTCCGTCGGGAAAGGAATCTAATTTGAATTTCATATGAAAGTTTTGTCTCAACAAGCCGGGACTGTATTTCTAGGGTTGCTGATGTACTCATATTTTTCAGTAGATATTAAAAAGTTAATATAAAATATTTGCTAGAAAATCTTGGCAATGCAAAGTTTTTATTAAAATAAACAAAAATAATTTTTTCATTTAGAGTGTTTTTATATTTATTGGATAAAGTAAGGAAAGAAGTCAAAAGGATTCCCTTACCAAATTGCATTAAATAAAGTCATAAATGTAGAACATTAAGTGTACTAAGTTAGGTTTTTGTTGTGAGAATTTGTTCTTTCTAAATCCACTAATTTGATACATAAATTAAGTAATTATATGACAAAGTTTTAAGATGTATAAAAAATGAGAAGAATTAAAAATTTTACAATTTTCTTTTGATGATATTACAATGGCAATGAATTGTAATTAAATCAGCCACAAAAGAACAGATACTAAACAAAAGAATGAAAATGAAGAGACTTTTAGGATTAATATGAAGTAGAAAAAAAGTGAAAAGTGGAGTGGGTAATCAATACCGTAGAGTGTAGTGGTATGGTGGAGAGTGTTGGAGGGTTTTTCTGAACTCCCTTTGTCTATTCAACTGCATGAGTTTTTATATTTTTTTAAAATTTAACAAATATTGCTTTCATAGAGGATTGTATTCTGTATTGTAAATATTTCATAAAAACTTGGTTTATTGTTGTGACAGAACATAATTCATCAAAGCTCATGAGATATATATATGCATAATCGTAGTTATTGACGCAGCGAAATGATAAGAACTGTTTACGGTTATAAAATTTCACTGTTTTATTCCAAATTTCTATGTATGTCCAAACAGATCGTAACAATAATAATACAAACCTTTCAGAATTGTATTTAAAATACTGTATTTTTATACATTTGTGTATGTAAATTTGTTACTTTTAGGGTTCTGTAACTCAAAGAAGTTGCAGGACAACTAGTTTGTTTGTTACAGTTACATTTCTTGGGAACAGGTAAAGGTGTCTATCTGAAATTTGTTACAATTTTAAAGCTTACTAACCTGCATGTATTCCAATATCAGGACTCAAAAAATATATTAATATAAATTTCGGGTCCAAAAGTTTGGGACTGTACCCCAGAAAATAAATATTTTATGATTCTTCCATGTGGGGTATTGTTTGAAAGAGTTTTATTGAAGGATGTAAAATCTATGAAATCTAATAAACAACATCCTCAACAAAACTATACTTACCTCAAAACCCGCCGAGAAGTGATTTTTACTACTTTTTATCAATTTTTAGATATTTAAAATTTATAAATTTTTGTATGCATTTTATGCAGCCCCGATGCAATTCTGTCCGATCCGTCAATCATCATAATATGTAGACTTTTTCCTGATCTATTTCTGAACACAATGCCGAAAATCCCATGCCGATCAGAGCTGTAGCCTAGGCCTATCTCAAAATTAACTTATTCTGCTGGTATTTGGTCTAATTTCCCTGGCCTAACAGATGAGAGGGAGTTGTAGATCCAGTACCTACAATCAGTTGTGTATTGTTTACGTCTTTGCGCATGTATTTATATGGTTATATTTTGTGTTTATAGTGTCTTAGTATTTGTTTTTGTTTTGAGAGTTTAGTGTTTGTTTTATTCAATATGAGTAATAAACTTTGTGTTTCACCAGTTAGTGAATACATTGTTCAGACAAGTTCAGAAAACAGAAATGTAAATTTTGCTCATAAATTGAATGAGCTATTTATTAAAATATTCTCTTGAAATGTTCAGTATTTGTACAGCATACACAAATGTATTAGAAAATAACTGTATAAACTCTATAATATTTTTTTAGTTATACCATTGACTATATAATTTACTAGACTAACCGAGCTTACGGGCGGTCTGTACCGCGGTCCAGGACCATGAGTAGACGTAGTACAGGACCATCTCGCTAGGAGTCGTAGGAGCAGCACCGGTATTTGGCCAAAGACAGAAACTTGTACATCTACACAAAATAGCAGAAAACGTACTTGTTTTCATTATTAGAGTGAACTAAAGGTTGTTGTTGTTGCCACTGAAGCTGCCTACTTGATGTTGGCTTATCAGTTTAAAAAAAACTTCAAAATCGTTCCTTTACCTTGATCTTTATTGCGTTTATTTCTAGGCCTACCACTCATCTTACTAATATAATAATTCTATTGAAACGTTCACCCTTAAACATTTGGTAACCCTATTGATACCTATTTCTGAAGATCTACTGTGCCGGTTTTAGTGCTGTTTGTTATAAATGACAGAAAATGTTGTAATTATTATAAAAAAATTATGAAGTGTCAATTTTATTTCATGGGCATATTTAAAAGGGCACTTTTTAAGTTTTTTGGGTTTTATATTAAAATCCTATTATTTCTGAAGATCTACTGGCCGATTTTAGTGCTGTTTGTTTTAAATGACAGAAAACGTTGTCATTACTATCAAAAAATTATGAAATGTTAATTTTATTTTATGTGCATATTTAAAGGGCACTTTTTTAGTTTTTTTGGGTTTTATGTTAAAATCCTATTGATAGCTATTTCTGAAGATGTACCGGGCCGATTTTAGTGCTGTTTGTTTTAAATGGCAGAAAATGTTGTCATTATTATCAAAAAATTATGAAATGTCAATTTTATTTCATGTGCATATTTAAAAAGAAACTTTTGGCTTTTATGTTAAAATCCTATTGATAGCTATTTCTGAAGATCTACCTTTCCGATTTTAGTGCTGTTTGTTTAAAATGACAGAAAATGTTATCATTATTATTAAAACATTATTGAATATCAATTTTATTTCATCGGTATATTTATAAGGGCACTTTTCGAGTTTTTTGGGATTTAGTTTAAAACCTTTTCCAGTTGATATCGGTTTCTGGAGATCAACCTGGTCGATGGTGCGGTTTGATTTAAATGAAAGAAAATGTTGTCATTATTATAAT